>BMAW01116421.1:69434-99351 GCA_019974015.1 Nephila pilipes | reverse complement strand
CCTACAAAGACCATTAATTATGAACGAAATTCTTCATTTGAATCAAAGCCGTCAGTTGTACTAGATATACCTGACAAATTTACTGATGATAGCATTTTTGATCCTGTTCTTAATATACGTACAACCATGTTATCAAGTAATAATCAATAGTTGTTAGTACTTTTATTCCTAACTTCAGTTAGAATTTTTATATGCTATATGTACCTATAGAATAAACTTTCAGCGTACACTAATTAAAAAATTTTTTGTAATGAAAATAAATCGTTTTTGTCTTATAAATATGTATTTCATTATTACTTATTTTGCACTGTTTTTTTTTTGAAAAATATTTAGAGTGTTTTCATTTGACACGATTTGTTTTGTACAGTTTTCTAAGACACATAATAACTACCGTGCAAAGAAAAAGAGCAGTTATATATATATATATATATGAGTAAAGATGTAGTTAATGTTAATTGAAATATAAATATAAATACTCAGTTACTATAATGGTATTAATAGACAAATACACTATTTAAGCGTACAAAATTATAAAACATTAAAAAACGAAATATAAAACAATATATATATATATATATATATATGAATAAAGATGTAGTTAATGTTAATCGAAATATAAATATAAATACTCAGTTACTATAATGGTATTAATAGACAAATACACTATTTAAGCGTACAAAATTATAAAATATTAAAAACGAAATATAAAACAATACATATATATATATATATATATATATATATATATGAGATGAATCATGGATTCTATGTATTATAGATCCAATCCTACAAACTCCGCACATGTATTGTATAAAAATTTGGTAAAATATCAATTTGAAACAAAAGTCCTCATTCAGAAATGTAATTCTATTTCAAATATAAAAAATGAAAGAAGAATGAAAACAAAATCGATTTTAGCCAAATTAAACAATACATATTTATATACTTTATTAAATATTGGTAACAAAAAGAATTACAAGCCTCTTGCTTACTTCAAACATACGTGATTAATTCATGTGGTACGTGGCTGGTTTATATCTTTAAATTATTTCAATGCGTGATTTGATTTCATGAATCAAATTTATGAATCAAATTTGCGAATCCTGGTAATTTTAATAATTATGAATAAATCCAACTATACTAAGAAAAATAAGTATGCATTCTATAAAGTATTTGAACAATCATACAGTCCCATGTAGTCAAAATGTAGTTTCAGTTAAACAGTCTGATATAGTTTGGGTGGTAGTGGAAAGCATTCTCATGTCATGGGCTGTTAAACAAGATCACTTGTGTTTGAAATGGAAAAAAGTTCCAAACTCTATACAAAAATAAATTTTTGAAGTAACAAATATTGTCTATGTTATATGCATTTAACTTAGTACATAAATATGTATCGATTTCCTTGAATAAATTACTTTAATATTTGGTTCAAAATGGATTTTTTTAATTTAGTTTTATACTTCTTTAATTTTTTGGTTGAACTGCTTGCTTTAATTTGTATATTCCTATGTGTTTACCTCTTTGCTATTTTTTTCTAAAATAATTAGTGAAGTGCGAGGGTTGGATCCTCAATGCTGGTATAAACATGCATTTCTCAGTCCAAATACCGAAGGTAGATATTTGAACTACTTTATTTCCATTTTCGACTTTTCTATTTCTTCTTGATTTATGCTTTTTTGATTCAATAGTATTTTTGTCTATTAAGACGATTCCAGTAATTGTCCATTTTTAAATTACATGTTTTAGTTTTCCATATCAAAAATTAGTATTTCTTTTTTTTTGCTATAGCTGGGTGTTTTAATTATTATTTAACTTTTTATTAGTAATCATGTATTTCTTAAAATATTCTTACAGCGATGAAAAGAAATCCATATTTATAATTGCATTAGGTTTTTATTTATTTATTGACTATATTGATTTTTACTAGTTTTAATTTTACATTTAAATTTCTTTAATTTATTTCTTTTACAGCTAGATAATTTAATAGTGTTTTTTTGTACAGGTTTCTTTCTTTTTTTTATTGACTTTATTAAGAAATGTTTTACTTATTCACACTGTGCGAATGTATAAATGTATATGCGAATGATGTTGTTAGTTAATTAACCGATTAACGTTTATAACACAATTCATTAACATTGGAAAAATAAAGTTATCTTTCAGTTATTGTTAGTGCTATTCGTATAATATGAAAATTGTTAAGTGTGTCGTTTTTTGACGTCTGTCCATAAGTTCTAATCTTATACACTAGGTGGTACTGAAAATGCAACACCAAGAAAGAGTGGTCAGAAAATTATGCAAATTTTATTTTAGATTTAGCATTTTAGGATTTTAGTGGCCTGCAATTATGTTGTCCACTAAAAAGACTAGCATTGACCCCACAACATGGATGCTAACGTCTGTAATGTTTCCAGGTTCGAGAGATGTGGATGACGGACCGGCACATGGTCGTATTCTCTGATGCGTCACGCTTCTGTTTCTCCAATTATTATTGCAACTTACGAGTGTGGTGTCGACAAGGAGACAGGTCCAATCCGGCAGCAATTAAGGAACGTCTCATCGCGTGACAACACGGCATCATGGTTTGGTTCTCAATTGCGTTTGATTCCAAGTCAAATCTAGTTCGTATTCAGGGCACTAAGGCGACCCAACGATTTGTGCATGATGTGTTGTGGACGGTTACACTACCCTACCTTCAAGGGTGAGCTCAAGAGTTTCATTTTTATCAACAGGATAACCTCCTAGCGCACACTGCTCGCATCATTCAATGGGCTCTGCAAGATGTACAGATGTTTTTCTGTCCACCGTTTTCTCCTGATCCTCACCAATTGAAAACAATTAAGATGTGATTGGATGCCATTTGCAGACCCAATCACTGCAGCGTTCAGATGATAAACTGTGGCAAATGCGAGACATGGAATGAAGAACCATTTCTCGGGACACTATTTTATTCTCATGAACTCTGTACCTAGACATGTTTCGAAATAAAGATCACTTATTGTTCATTGCTGTCTCTCTTGTTTGCCAAGTTTCATCATTTTCTGGCCCTTTTCTCTTGTTGTTGCATTTTTAATGTCGCAAAGTTTACTATAGATTACAAAAGGGATGATTTATTTTCGTACTAATATGTGTTTAGATAGTCTGTTTTTCTTTAAATCTGCATTTGCCATACTTATTTTTTATTTTGAAATACATATTTGTTATTGTCCAGGTCTTCGAATGTAATTTATGAATCATAAACATTATATTTGTTATTCATTTTTAATAGCATTTGTCCGTATTTATAATCATTGCGAAAATATTTATTATAATTCCATACAGATTTCATGAAATAAAGAAGGGTTATTACTAATTTAAAATCTTGTTTGTCGATAATATAATTTTTAAATCGTTTCAAATATCTAAGTAATCTTTTCTTAAAATTATCTTTCTCGTGGTATTTAAATTTTTTTTATCATCAATTGATAAAGTCCCATCAATAAACATAAACAGGTATTTTCATCTAATTATGCCTTTAATTTAGTAATGATGATAAAAATAAAATCTGATATCTTAAAAATTGCTGAAAATGTAACACGCCTTTAAACCATTTAGTACTTAGGGTAACATCTTTGATAAGTAAATGGAATGTTTTCATATAAATAACTATTCTAATACATTAATACATATTACTAAGCTAACTGTTAAGCTTGTAGCACAAAAACTGGTGGCAGGTGCTAGTTATGCGTTTCAATACCAGCTTGATGGCGTGTTCTATTTCTGTAACCAATTTCAATTTCTGAGAACATTGAAACAACTTTTTTATCTGTATCGGATACATTTATGCAAGCTCATTATAGATAATGAAGTCAATCATAAAACTCACTTCATTGAAGTTGCTTTAAAATTAATATAATGCATTAGAATATTAAATGTGTTGGGATATAAGAAAAAAACTATTCGTACACACATAACCATTGTATGTATACCAGAAATCCTTTATAAGTAGAATTTCCAAAGTTACTTAAGTTTAAATATTTATTTTCTTAACAATAGCTCAGAATATAAAAAAAATGATAAATTAAAATGTTTAACCTTAAAATTCAGTAAAGATTAAAAACAGAAGATTATTCTGAATATGAAGAGTAAATCTGATTTTCTAACATAATAAATTTAAAAATCCCGCTCTCTATTGAAGGATGAATTTTCATAGAATATTCTGAAAACATTTTTTCCAATTTAAAATGTGAAAAATGGCCTTAAAAGTTTTTATTTGTGTTTCTATTTTCAAAATTCTTACTGAACTTGAAAGTTACATGTATTTGCTATTTAATGTACTATTCGCTTTTCAATATAATCCCAATAGTCAACGTGTGATAATCGAACAAACACGTTGCAGAATTACGATAGTTGCTGTCGGCACCAGATCTTAATATGTCAACTTTTACCTCGCCATCAGGAGGAAAGTAACGTCCTTTGAGGTGCTGTTTCATCTTTGGGAATATGTGAAAGTCTCAAAGAGGAGTTTCGAGAACAATGATGCCTCGCTGCTTCAATATCATCTTAATATAAGTTTTAAAGTTGGCTATATCACGTTTTCCTCTTCAACTAATACTTTTCAACTTTAAATGAATTTATTTGAATTGAAAATATCTCCCAATTATTTGAACAGGTCTATACAGATAAAATTAAAATTATAGAAGTGTAGTGAAAATGATTGAGA
This sequence comes from Nephila pilipes, assembly GCA_019974015.1. Taxonomy (NCBI): domain Eukaryota; kingdom Metazoa; phylum Arthropoda; class Arachnida; order Araneae; family Nephilidae; genus Nephila; species Nephila pilipes. The sequence goes on along the minus strand of BMAW01116421.1, from coordinate 94,652 downwards.
GGAGAAATTGAATATAAACGTAGAATAGAATTTTATATGGAACTAGTAGGAGCGATAAAGATCTAAATTTATCAATGTGAGACATTTGTATCATACCTGCGCTGAGAGTAAAGAGCATTACAAGCTATCACAGAAAGGATTTGCAAAGAGTCAAGAGTTCGAATGAATATTAAAGACACGCACCCGATCGATTTTGATTCGATCAGTAGCTTTAATATTAAACGTTAAATTCTGATAAGTTATATCCACAGATGTAGAAGGCTAAGGTGTGGCCTTTGAATATTCATATATTTGAAGAATAACTTTGTTATCATCACTGAATGTTTTTCTATTTATTTCTCTATTGTTTGTTGACTCTTTTGAATGAGATTAATAATGACAACATAAAGAATTAATATCGAGACGTTGCAAGTTACCATTCAGTTCTTAGCAGACCAATGACACTCGGAAACAAATGAAACAAATTTTACCACGTAACATGGTATTAATACCATGTACATTTCTGTTGGAACAAGATTTTTTTAAAATTAGATAATAAATAAATATATAATCATAGAGGCTTTGTCTTTTGATTTAAGGATTTTATAGATCTTTTTTATATCATACACGTTAGATATTTAACTATACTAGCATGCAACACTTTAGCAACAAATGCATTTTTCAACAAATATCAGTGAAATTGGTGAAATTAGCTTTTTTCGACCAGAAAAGTGAAAAGGCAGTTCAGTAGAAAGGTGATGTATATGCTCATATGAACAAAATTACGTCAGAGGTGACATCAAGACAAACGAAATAAGCTTTTTTAGGGTCAAGGCAGCATAAAAAGAAAGACGAAAGACGTATTTCCAGACATTTGCTACAAGTGGAAATGAAATCGTACGTCATAATGGCTACAGGGAACTAATAGAACACCTTTACAGTGGTAGAATGATTAGCAGGTTAAAAGGGTGTAGTTTACTAGTGTTGCAAAAAAAATTGTGATATTAATCAAATATTTGTTTTAAAAGCTTGGAAAGTCTTCCAAATGACAGGTACAGCAGTAAGGAAGGAGGCGGTGATCTTCTGAGAAAAACAAGGTAAGAGATTACAGGTTTACGGTTCAGCAGAGAGAAAAATACCATCTATTCAGACATCTGAAAACATTTCTCAGCAACTTCGTACGACAGGTATGGAGACTTACTGAGGTCAGACGTCTGCATAAAGGTAGCTTATATGCCTGTCATTCAAATGCTGCATATAATTAACAGCAGCCAATCGGGGAGTCAAGAGCACAAAGACTAAACATCTCTCTTCATCTGATCATTCAGTCAACTAGTAAGATCTCAGTCTGACTAATGATTCTCCGATCCAGATGCCATAGAGACAGAGACACCGTTTCATCCCAAAAACACCAATGAAAGAGGAGTGATCCATGAATGCTTGTGTTTGGAGGCATTATGTTCAATAGAAGGACGGAGCTCTATATTTTCGACAGCGGCTCACTCACCGGAGATCGGTACTGCGATGAAATTATTCTTCCACACGTATGTTCCGAGGGGCCATTGGTCCAGACTTTACTTTCTTGGATGACAATGTTTGTCTACACAGGACCACTACTTTTGAAAAGCTTCTACAAAGGAAGGATATATGCAGAATGGATTAGACAGTTTGCTTCTCTGATTTAAATCCAATCACACATGTGTGGGATGTTTTGGGTAGACGCCTGGAAAATCGTTTTTTTAGAGAACATAGAGATTTCTGCGATGAATGCTGTCACAGATGCTTCTTGAAAAGTAGAAACTCTCACCTCAAAAATGGTTGCATGATTTTGTATTGAACATGAACAGATGGTGTCATGCAACTATTGCAGTTACGGGAGTTCATATCCCTTATACAGGGACTTTTATTTGTTATTGTTCCTCATGGCCAGGTAATGTTTTTACTAACGCCATTCTGTCAACAAAGGCTTTTTCTGATTTGTTCTATAATGTATGCTTACAATTCATTTTTTGTAGGATGATGCTTTTCATCTATCTTTAAGTACTGCATTGTGCCTCTGTAGCGTGAATTTCATGTCAACCAATTGATTTTTTTTGAATTATGGCCCAAGTTGAAAAGTTGCTTAAGCTTTGCAAACTAATTTAGATTTATGGTAATATTAAGGATTCAAAACTATAAAATTCCAATTTAAAGATCTGTATCCATTAAAATCTATTGGGTACTAAAATACGAAAGGGAATACTCTATAGTCACTAAAAAGGGAAAAGGAGAGAAGGAGGGTATAATCAATAACGTTTAGAATAGATTGACAGTGCATATATAACTGTTATTGGATCACATAATGCTAAAATTTGATATTTATTGGTTAATTACTTATTTTAATTAACATAGGAAATTTGCTTCTAAAGAAAGTTCTCAAGAATTCCACATTCCAGGCTACTTTATTTATCCTCAAAACTGATGATTAAATTTTGAGTTTCATGATATTCTGCTAAAATTACTAATTTTTTTAGTAAATTTTATTCTGAATCTTTGCAAATCTTGTAAGCTATTAAAAGAAATTGAGTGATATTGCGAAAATTTGATAAGAAATAAAAAATCGGAATAAATTCAGTTACATGTCTCAAAATTAAGTTATAAGATTTGCATTAATATTTCGGTTTATCTATTTTAGTACATCTTTTAATGATTTTTGAATTTCTCTATTGTGTTTGGATAATAATAATGATTTTCAGAATTTTAAAAAAATTTCTTCAACAATTAATGTATGAAACAAACATAATTCAATTTCCTTCATGCCAATGTACTGCATACATAAATTTCTACTTAATATTTAAATATATTGAAATCCTTAAAAAAGTTCAATGTATAGTAAGTTAAGTTATATTATTTCCTAAAACTGCTTAAAATTTCTTTATCGTTAACAAATTTAAAGCTTTTCTTGGATTCTGTTTCAATCTTGTATTCATTAACCATCAATGACAGATTTTTGCGAATTCACTTATAAGTTCCTAGTGATTGTGAAATATGATAATGTAAAATGATCTGCCGGAAAAAGCATTGTAAATAATTGATTAACTTTTCTTGCTGTAAAACAATAAATATATAATGCTATTTTTCTAAAAATACTTATTACTTTAACAGAAAAATTTTAACGTTTAATTTTAAGATAAAAAAATATATATTCTCCTTGGAAAAAAATTCAGTTAAACATCGATAAACTTTAGAAAAAGAACTTTCAATTTATAGTTAACATGTTTCTAAAAAATTAGAGCTTCAACGAAAAAAGGTATGTATACAGAATGAAGTATATATTATTTGAGAAGAAATTTCCCAAGGTTGTCATTTTTATAGCTACACGACGTGACTTTCACCGAGATTAACTAAAAGTATCACATATTTTTCAAAAAGTTACATAAGACGATGAAGCCACGAAAGAAATGCAACTTTATGTGTAAAATAATGTGTTTCTTTAAGCTTTTTTCTTTACTATTTCTGTAATTTATTATTCGACACAGTTCCTTAATTTTTGATGTCTTTTAAAGTTAAAATTCTTTCAAAATTTGTAAGTTATGTACATTATCTGTCCTTATTCAAATAATTATTTTTATTTTTGAATTTGTAGGATATCACACAAATTAAAAAAAAAATTAGAATGGAGCATTTTATGTTTTCTCCTTCTTATTATAAAAAGGGGAAAAAATAGCCTTCAACTGGAATTAAATTTGTAAAGGTAAGATATAAGAGACAGATAGATTGGGAAAAATGCGACTTTCGTAGTGAGATATCATTTTTAATGTAAATCGTTCGTTTCCAATCTTTATTTTAGCCTACCACCCCTTTTTCAACCATAATTTTTGGTACGCAAGGCTAATTTTTTGTGCACTATTTTGATGCATGTTGTTGTTTTTTTTTTCATAAGAGAGAGAAATTTCATTTTCCAAATAAGAAGATATAATTCTTTTAAAACCTCAACGATTTGTATGAAGGTAACGTTTTGTGTGTTGAAGAGTAAATAAAAATTATAAAACTGATCCACAAAACTGACGAATCAAATAATATAATTTTTTTATCCACTATTTTCAAGCATACCTTGTGTTTTTCTATATACATTGAATACCAAATTAGAAATATTTTAATATTAAACTTTATATTTTATCGCCTAGCTGTTCCAAAAATTAAAGAAAAGGGGCAATTACACCCAATGAGAACTGATGAGTGAATTTTTAAATATTTTATCGCAATGTATTTTTTTTTCTAATATTTTAGTAAGCGTTTGATAATTATGTCATATCAAGCACATTTTAAAATTATTTTTGAAACTTTTTTATGTAATAATTATCTGGAGAATATTGTAAAAATTCGCAAGTATTCTTACGCTTTACTGTTAATAATCATCTCTGTCAATATATCCTAGATTAAGAATCCCATAAAAACAGAGAGAACAAAATATTGACTTTAGAGATCATTTTAAGAAACATATATACGGATTATAATAAGAAGCAGAGTTACTGGAAAAATATCTTCTCTCATATAAGATGAAAATATATTTGATCATTTGACAAAAGGCATTGTCTAATGCGCCTGACTGTGTTGAGGCTGGAAAGTATACACTCTTTCATACTATTATTTCCTGATTCAATTTAATAATTTGTACACTCGATTTTATCTTGTTTTTATTATTATTGATTGTCACATAGTCGTCTTCCATTACAAATGATGTCGCTTAAGTTGAATTTTTTATACTAATCTAAATATTATTATTTTTTGAATAATTGAAGAGGAACAAGAATGCAATTCTATTGAAGCAAAACTTCAGATACAGGAAGGTTATGACGATGGGAGTTGAGGGTTCAAAAGGAAACTTGTCTACTGAGTTTATGAAACCGGGGATTATGATCAATGCATTTGTTCATCATCAGAGTTTATGATAACTCCAAAGAGCCCTTTAAAACACAAAAGAGGAAAGGAACTTTGAAACAAATTTCAAATTCACTGGTATCTCACATCACTGGTATCTCACATCACTGGTGGTAACGATCCACTGATCTCGTCCACTGATGTGACAAATGCTCAAATCTCCACGGTGATTACTTGAATATTAACAATGTTTATACATAATTTTTGGTAACTAATTCATCTTGTTCAGTACTCTTGTCTTTTTTATAGTCCATATAAGGTGAGAAAAACCGGCCCTTGTAACACGCATTTAAACACAGGAGCAATTTTTTTTATTTCATTCAGTAATAATCGGAGAAGTTTAGTCTTAAACGTGTGACTTTCTGTCAAAGAAGTTGGCTACTCTGTCATAAGACTATCAAAGATGTTGGTTGGATTAGAATTTAATAATTTTTGTATACTTGGTAACAAAATGAGTAGATAATTCAAACTGGCATGAACAAACTATTAGTACCATTTAATTGGTGTGCACACTAGTGAATTATTGATAGCTTGTTCATTAAATACTAATTCATGCATGTGTTCAGAACTTATAAAAAATATTAGTGTACATCCACATTTAATTCAATTTTTATTTTAATCACACGTTGCCATCTAAACAGGTAATTAATATGAAACATCAGTTATGAAATATTAAGTGTGTCTGATAAGTTCTCTAAATTTTTAATAGGTCGGGGGGGGGGCTTGAATAAATTTTATTCATATTTTATCAATTCGCTCAAAAACTTATAATAATTACATGAAACCCTTGATACTATCTTATGTTTGAATATACTTCTTCATTAGCCAGTTAATCTTCTTCATTACGGAAAAGGATGATAGCTGCAAAAACTTCAAAGCATTAAAATATACGAAATACATGCTGTATTGATCAAGTGAATTTGATCTATTTCTTAAATATTATGAGTTTTAAACATCTACCATATTATTGATGGATGATTAAAATACATATTTACACAATTGATAAAAGTATCCGTCTCAATGAAAGTAAAATTTTAAAAAAATTCAAGAATAGGACACAAAAAGACATCTTGCATAAATTCAAGAAAAAAAATGTATTACAAATGTTATATTTTCGTTAAAAAAATCTTTTTCCAAACTAAAACAATATTGAGATTTTTTTTAAAGTGATTTCTGCTTTTCACTTTTGAATAATAAATTTATTTCATTCATAATTTCTCATTTTGTCATCAGCAAAATCTTCCAAAAATGACAATATTTTTTATATGAAATGCTTAAGAATAAATTTTAAGAATAATATTTTCGTCATTCAATAAAGGTTTTTTACCAGGTATTATAGACTGAGACAGTTACTCTACAAGTCTTCGGAAAAAGATAGAAAAACAGACTATTTTTGGTAAAGGTTATTTTTTTTTCTCTACACAAACTTCTTTTAGCCCTTTTCACTTTTCACAGCGTTTTTCCAACTTTTTTATACCATTTAAAAAGTAAGGTTTTGGAAGATCCTCAAAGTAGGAATCTGCTTGAGTGATGGCCTCTTCGTCCAAGTGAACCGTTGTCCGCTGATCGAATTTTTTAAGTTAAGGAATAAAAAAAAGTTCCTAGGGGCCAAATCCTGTGAATACTATGAATGTTGTAAAAATTTGAATCTTAGTTGCATGATTTTGGCTATCAAAACTACCCAGGTGTACCAGTGCATTCTCTTGATTTGAAAAAGAATTGTTTTCTTTTTCACAGAAGATGTGTTTCATGATTTTTTCGCTTACCTCCTGCAATAATGACGTATTATACTCTCCAGTTATCCCCTCCCCCCCCTTTTCCAACTAATCGATGTAGATGATTCAGCATGCACACCAAAAAACCACGACTACCCCCTACCGGCTGATTTTACCTTGCCGCCCATTTGTCTTTAAAAATTAGCTGTTTTGATTCTTTATTTGACTCTAGAGTGGAGTAGTGTACCAACGTTTCATCCACAGTTATGCATTGACTCAAAAACTCGTCAGGACTGCAACAGAAAAGCGCCAAAATAGCCTCATTATCGACCACACGATTGCGTTTATTTTTCCACTGAGAACAAACGTGGCAACCATCATGGCAAATAGCTGAGACAACTGCCTACTGTGTCATGATGCTTAATAAAAAGAAATCAATTTCGAACATCATTCATCATAAACAAATCATTCATCACATTTCATTTCTTAGATTTACAGAAGATTTATTGAATGACGCGCGCATTCATTAAAATTTCTCAAAGTAAAACTCATTTAATCAACGAGTTATTTTTAAGACGTTTTTATGTATTTCACTTGGTGTGTGTGTGTCATCAAATTTTCGATCGTTAATTTAACCAATTTCCCATCAAGCTAGACTCTGAAACATTGGGAATCATTTTTACTCGCCTAACAATGAAGTATTTAGAAATTTGCGACAAGTTTTAGCTAATATTTCTTTTAATAATGTAGCTTAGCCCAACCACTTGGCACGTTTTCAAAAATTGGCACCAAACTTGGCGATTTTTTTTGGCTGAACATTAAGTCCGTAAAACGGACCAGGGTAGCCACATTAGGCAAAATACCACCAAATAATTATCCTCGCTAAAGGTGGTTGGGTTAAACTGCATTCCAACCATTTTGTTAACCGAATGAATTAATTAATTTCAGGTAGTTTTAACGTTTTAATGTATTTCACTTGGTGTGCGTCTGTCTCTGTGTGTGTATCAGTGTGTCATCAAATTTTCTATCGTTAATTTAACCAACTTCCCATCAAGTTAGAGCTCTGAAATTTTGGGAACCGTTCTTATTTGCATAACAATGCAATATTTAGATATTTGCGATCAGTTTAATCTAATATTTCAACATTTTTTTAAACAAACTTTGCCACCATATAAAAACGTTGGTTTTTATCTCGAATTATCTTATAATTAGGGAATAAAACTAATTTCATTATTAAGCTATTTATACTTAAAACAGTCAGTATTACGATAGTAAATTTAACTTTATTTGAAATGCTTCATTGTTGGAACCTCTTTTTGATTCATGAAATTGCAATTTGATTCAATTTGCAAGAAATAAACACTCCACAACATTGTTTCTAACGCGACAACTCTCAGGCTATAAATATGCTTTCTTCATCAACTCGTTACATCCCAGACCTCCACGCGACTCTCCGAATAGGATTAGAATTTCATTAGAAAAGATGTATACAGATTTCTACTGTTCTATATGATGACATTTGATGGAATACAGATTATTTCTATGAAAATAAGATTGTCTAATCTCTGCTACCATATTAATATGCGTAAGCCTTATAGTTTGAAACATCAATACTGCAACTAAATTCCTAATTTTTTTAATCGTTACGTCAAAATACCTTTTATAATAAAATGCATGAATTGACAGTAGGGTTCAATTTGAATTCAATTCTCTAGTCTGCGTAAATGTTTAGTTTAGTGTAGTTTTTATTAACGTCGCAATAGAAGCCACACGAGGGCTATTGGAGACGGACCTCGTAATTTTGAACCACGGTCAAGTGGCGAGGACGACACCTGAGCTGGCACCCCCTCTCCTAACATCCACTCTACGCCAACGGGAGGACTTTGGGCCCCGAACAGATTTAACGTGCATCAGCCCCGGCTACACGGCGGGTCTTTGGCGGCCAAGGATCGAACCAACGACTGAACGATAATCGCCAGCCGCTAGTCCACGACCTTGACCACTAGACTACCGTGGCCCAGTCTGTGTAAATGATCTCTTAAATTAGTATTTTGAATATTTAAAAAAAACTATAAATATAATAGTCTTCTCTTCACTAACTTTCATGTGTCTGTGGTAACTATGTAACTGAAAGTATGAAACGTACATTAACTTTCAGACGGTTTTTAATCGTGCCTAAAATTCAAACTCTGGAATTGCATGAAACTACAGTTGTCATAGATATCGCAACTATAACCATAAGGTTACCGCGTCATTGCATGGGAGCAAATGAAGTTACAAAAAGTGTGCTTGTGAAATGACTTAAGGAAAAGCAAACATTAATAAAAGAAAATCAGTAATTGATACGACATATGTCACGGTTGAAAATATAAATTTAATTATATGTACTTATTTTTTTTAAATTAAATTTTTAAAAATCTAATCTCATGTGGTTGTATTAGCGGTTATGTACAATGTTGGCGGGGTCTAACCTTGTGATATACAGACAGACAATACGTGTACGCGCTTACAAATACACAGATTAATATATATATATATATATATATATATATATATATATACGTTTTATATGTTAATTCTGTAAAACTGTAAAACATTCACATCAAATAGTTATTTTAAAACTGCAAAATAGTAGGTATAAATACTTTTTTGAAATTTACAATTACTGTGCATACAAAACCCTTTAATATATTCAAGCATTTCTCAGAAGCCATTAATTCATTTAAGATTTTCTATCAAATGAAAGAGAAAACCAATGTTAAAAGGTTATTTAATAAAACAATTTTCAATGTTTTCTAATCTGTTTGCGCATGGCAAGATAATTTTATGAAATAATGATCTGGAAATCTCATGCTTTATTAAAATTGCTTTTATTCTTCTCCATAGAGACTTATCTTGTGGAATAAATTATATACATTCAACCTAATTCTTTCGCTGTCTTCTTCCGATGCATAACATATCTCCATCGTAAGCAGATAAGTTAAAATCTTCAATTATATTTCTTGAACGATAGGAAGGATAAAAAATTTATATTTAAAGCTGAAGTATCAAATAAAATGAAATTTTTTATTTCATTTATCCAATAAATGTGTTTTTATTTTATAAATTGTGTTACAATTAATGAATATTTTAATATCATGTTTGCTATTTTATCTAATACCGATCATGAAAACTAATAAGAGGGAGAAATTGTACAGAAATAGATAGAATTAATACAATTTTTAAACATTTTATTGTAATGTTTTCTTTTCTTTTTATATTTTAGTAAATCTTTCATAAAATAATCATATTAAACAACCTTTCAAAATATATTTGGGAATGCTTGAATATTATTTATGAGGAGAATGTTGTAAAGAATCACACGTATTGTTACAATTTTGTTATTGCTAGTCACATCAGTCAAATTATATCCTGGATGAATACCTTATTAAGCAACACATGAAAAAAATAATTTTTTTATTCTTTGTTTTAGGCTTTATATATAACCAACATGCTTATGCAACGGGTCATAAATCTCTATGTTACATGGAGACTATGGCCATGGCCCAAACAAGTGGCTTAATATGTATGACCATGTAGCTAAATACAATAAATGGGATGGCAGCTTCTATCTGGTAAACGTATACTTTCCCCCAGACATAACAGTAAGAAAGTAGTTTCAGAATAATGAAGAATTTCTTACATCTTGAGACCAATTTAAATCAGAACTCACCAAAACATTTGATGACAGTAGACAATCTAGAGAAACAGACGAGAATGGAGAGACCAATTTAAGTCGGAACTCACCAAAACATTTGATGACAGTAGACAATCTAGGAAAACAGCCGAGAATGAACTTGAATGTCGAGCACAAAGGCTTGGTGAAAGCACGTAATCGTACACGGAATGTGTCCTGAGATTCTATCATGAAAATAATCCTCAAGTTCCAGCCGATGAAAACGTGTCCCATCTCATGAAATATATTGCAGAGTATTTTTATCAAGCTCTCCTGCCTTAATAACTCACGACGACGAAAGAACTCCGAACTGGTTACTGGAAAACTGAATTAGATGATGTTGACCGGAAAAAAACATCATTTTCAGTGCAGATGGACTGTATGAAATTAAAGTTATGTAATGCCATGTAATGACCTCGCAACATTTGAAAGAAGGACAAACAATATAACATGTTAATTAAAATGGATTATGCACCTCTGCTATCTAGACGACATCAAGAAGTTTTCCAAAAACTTTGTGTAACATTTTGAAAGGTTGATTATAGTTCAGAGTTCCACCTTAGAAGCTAGGTTGGTTCCCAATCATTAAAAAATGCTACTTTGCCACCCGAGAAATCACAACTTTGGGCCATCTTGTTTCAGAAGATGGTGTTCAGCTCGATGCTGTCAAGATGAAAGCTCTCGGCTGTTTTCCAACCCCAAACAATTTACATAACCTCAGAAGCTTTTTGGAACTTTTTAGAGGCTAAGTATAACCAACATGAGAGAGTGAGTGAGGCCAGGAAATTAACCAGAGTATTGTGACGACCTTGAGTATTGAATGTTTTTACTTATCAAAGAGTGTTCAAAGGATAAGAGCAAAGGTCTCGGTTAGGTAATGCCCTTTTCAAATATAATTGTAACTGTTAGCTATGGAGGAAAATCGTAGATAGTGTTTTGTTTATGAGGCATTGGTAATAAATAATTTAGCTTGTATAGTCTCAAGGTTTCTTAAATTGTTTTTCTGCATCTTAAGCTTAATATATTAAATTGATTTATGCCACAAGAGCCACTAATTGTGGACAAACACAGAAATGGTGCCCAACCGTTTCCACCTCTGAAGTAGGAGCAGTCAGTAGCATGTATATTTCTCCAGTACAGTTTTGTAATGGAACAAAAATATGATTTTACAGAGTGTTAATAATAATATTGTATTCTATCAAATTCTTGCTGAATTATATTGTGCCTATCTACGAATTAATTTAAGATGCATAGCAAGTGATTAGTATGATGTGATTGGTGCATCTGTAAGGCAAAGAGAGTCAATAGACTTTGAAAACATACTTACTGCTCTAAAATATGCATTTCCAGTAGTACGTGACCATACGCGTCTAAACGCAGAATTCTTCTCGGCCAAACAGCGGCAGAACCAATCTGCGACAGATTTTGTTTGTTACATATTAAAAATGAAACGTTGGGTGAATTTAATCATGCTAGAAGCTGAATTGATACAACATATAATATTGAGAATGTCTACGCCACGTTAAATTGAGTTATGGTACAAGAACCAAATACGGACAAAAGCCACACAATTAGAAGATGGAGGAGGAGAGAAAGTGATTCCATACGCCTTCGCGGGCACTTTCAAAAATAGAAAACTATTCTGCAACTGAGAAAGGGAAGGAAAGTTTCCGCAAGGTGCAAAAATTCTGGCCTTACCTTTTCGGTAAGCAATTTAATGTTATGACAGACCATTATTCTCTCTGCTGGGTAATTTGCCTTCAAATCCTTCGAGTAGATCAGCAAAATGAGCTTTGCGCTTTCAAGAATATTATATGTTCAATGTATATAAAAGTTAAAAGAAACATAAAGACATTGACAGCTTTTCTTGAAAAATGTTGGAAAATAACATTAACTCAATTGAAGAAGAGAACGTCCTTGACTCATCCTCAGGCCTAGAGATGGAGGATTAAGAACTCGAAATTTTTTTTTCTTCAACAGAGAAATTGGAACTAATAAGAACTTAGGAATTAATTGATGGAGTTCTTTGCCAAAAGAAACTTTGATCCAGATGGAAATATGTAGTTACCGGTCCTTCTGGGACACCTATCAAAAAATATATACCAATATTTTCATGACGCTCCTGCAACAGGTCACTTAGTGTTTGTTAGAACATATGACAGAGTGAGGATACGATTCTAAAGGCTAGGTGTCTATCGCACTGTACATCGATATTTTATATACTGACTTGAATACCAACGAAGAAAGGCCGTTCCACTTCAGCCAGCCGGTCATCTAGTACCTATCCCTTTTGCAATTGTACCAATCCATTGGGTCGGGATAGACTTGCTTGGATGATTTCCAAAATCATTTACGGTTACTAAATTGATTATTGTCCGTACTGTGTGATTACTTAACCCGCTATGCAATCACGAAGGCGTTACCTACTACTGAAGCTCTGGAAGAAACCAAGTTTCTCCTTGAGGACATTTTCTTAAAACATGAAGCTCCAAGGATAATTATTACATACCGAAGGCAAGTGTTTCAATTGAAACTAGTTGCGGAATTTAGTAACTTATGTAATGTTATCCACCAAATGACGATTGCATACCATCCCCAAAATAATGGGTCAACGCAGTGCTTTAAAAAGAATATAAAATTTCTATGCAAAGTTTTGCAAGGAACAAAATTAGCCACCCAAGGTGCGCTTTTTTATAATTAATATTGAATTACTCAATTAATCATAAGAATTAAAGTAAATGATAAAATATCATGAAATGTCCAATAGTAAACTTTTTCTACATTGAAATTAAAGGAAAAGAAAAATTACTAAATTGAATATTTAGAAGCTAAATGTAAATAAAATTAAAGCAAATGATAAATTATTATTAAATTGAATATATTTAAGTTGAATATAATTAAAATTAAAGCTAAGGATAAATTATTAAAATCAATATATTTAGAATAAATGTAATTAAAATTAAAGCAAACGATAAAAAATTGAAAAGTGATCTGGTACGCAAAAAGTAATCTAGTAAAAAACCAACTAAAACAATAGCCTCTTAGGTGGCCTATAAGACACTGACAGACATAATTTTTATGTTTGTTAAAGTCGAACAAAAAGATTGGGATGAAATATTGTCCTGCTTTACTTTTGCGTACAACATCACGAAGCAGGCTCACATCGTTTTACCTGATGCATTGGCGTGGATCTGAGACGACACTAGACACTATGTTCGAAATTCACACTGAAGAAACCGTAAGTGACAACACTACTAGACTGCTATCAAGAGGTGAAAAATCTAGATAGCTGGAGAGATTACTAACCTTGGAAGAACAGAAAAGAATTATCGAAAGTGACATGAATACAAACATCGAACAGCCTTTTACAAACCGGGAGACTTTGCATGGATTTTCACACCTATGGAAAAAGTAGATCTGTCGGAGAAATTACTTAAAAGATACTTCTGCCCTTATCGAGTCCTACGACGACTATCCGACGCAACATATCACATTCAATACTTTGATCCCATTTCGTGATGCCTACTTAAAATAAGCGTGATATATCTTCGAATGAAGCCCTGTTTTGATCTCAATGTACATATCCAGTTTCAGATGATGACTGTTTTCGACGAGCATAATCCAACAGGAACTGCATCCAGCCACCGAAGAAAGTCTATTAAGGACCCTTGACGCGCACGAGGATAAGAACTATACCGCAGAATTCCTAATCATTGGAGTGCTGTGTTTCAGAGAGAGAGCAACACCATGAAACCTGCGAGCAAAGATGGAGTAGATTTAAAAACGCTTGTCTTCAACACGGAACAGTTTACGGTTTCAAACCGTACTGTTAAGAACATCAACATTCACATTAAAGTTTTGTTAAAATTATCCTCCGTTTTCTGTTATGGTTTCTAAGATGTTCCAGAATATTCTTTACATTTCCGAAGTAGTGTCCTAGAATATTCTATTGTAATACAGAAACCCATGCATTCTCAATCTGGGTGAGTTCTCAGCAAGGTGTAACGGCTCTTTGTCTGTTAATAAATAATGTTATTCAGATATCTATCGCGTGTTCAATTCAACTTACTGTCTAACATCTACGTTAACAATAAAATGTATAATATAACCGTTACGTTACATGTTTGTTATTATTCATGAAGTAATTCAGAACAGAAATTGAATATATTTTGAATATTTATTCGCTTTTTATAACCCACAAACAGTATAAACCTAAGTTATTATGTCAGCAAGAGAACAAGAAAAAAAATTGCCCCAACGAAAGAAACTATTTTGACACAATGTTGCTATTGTAAATATAAGGTGAATTTTTTTTCTTATTTTTATTGAATAAAACAGTATTACATATTCTTTTATGTTTAGTAAAATATTCATGACATTTATTCCGTTTTATAAATAAAAAAAATGTTTCAAAAACTATTATGGGGATCATTTTGAATCAAAAATTTAATTAAATGAAAATAATTTGAAGGTAAATGAGAATAAATACTCGTTAGAAAATTTTATGTTTCAACTAGAATCGTTCATGTGACACAAAGATAATTGATGATCATTTTGTTTTTATATCTTGTAACTAATCGCAGTTCAAGTAGAACATACAAATAAAAAAGAATTGGAAAAAAAATACTTAAATTATTTTACAGTAAAGTACTTATATTCGTATTATTCTGCATAGGAAGATAAGAAAGCAAGTAGTTTTAAGATCCCAAAAAATCATCTTTAGTATATAAACAGAAATATAAGTCAGAACTCTTTTAATCAAAATTGTTGTTTTAAATATGCAATAAAGTTTGTAACAAATATGTGCTTATTGGTATTTAACTTCAACACCTAGTAAAACAATAATTTTAATAACATGAATGTTTTTTTTCTGCAAGTTATTGATCTCTGTACTATGTATTAAAAAGGTTTAAGCGCCACTAAATTACTAGTGGACTTTAGGTATAAAAGGTTTACTTTCTTAAAGAATTATACTGAGAGTATTTTTTTCCTCTCAGCTCTTGATTGATTAGTAGAAATAATTCCTATTTAATATATTCTTCAATACTGACTCATAATAAAAAAAATGTCGAATGTATTCATCACTTATATAATCGCAAAGACATAAATAATTTGCTGATCCATTAAATTTGCGAATTTCTTATGTTTATAAAATTACAAATCAAATTTTAGATTGGAATTCTCAAAACAATTTTTATCAATCTATTCTACTCGTGGTAACAGTGGGAAAACTTTTATAAATGTAGTATATCAATATCTTATGAAATAGAGAAGTTTTCAACATTTATTCAGAATGCATGCCTGAAAATATTTTTATTGATTTTCCCAAATAAATCATATAAATTTAACATTTAACTATAAATGGTTTTGTTGGTGTTGAGTACTTAAAAACCTAAAATTAAATTCTACAGTGTATCACTTTATTCAAGTTTTAGAAAAAAACTAAAAGAAACATGATATTTAAAAAAAAAATTGTTACCATTTTTCAAGAAAGTAAATTTAAAAATCATTATATATATATATATATATATATATATATATATATATATATATATGTTATATCGTCTAAGTCACACATAAATATACACGTGTCCTGAAATTTAAAGCTAGACAAACTATTCCAACGAATGGAAGATATCGTATACAAGGAGTTTTAAAATTTTTGCACGTAACGCTGTACATTAATGAGATCAATGTGTATTATACAAATGTAATGAGAATGAATTGAGAAAGGAAACATTAAACAGGGGGTACACAATTATACGTATCATGAAAAAGCAGAAAAAATAATTATCCCGGATAAATACTCGTAGATATCTCCAATACAATCAATACGGAGGAAAGTGATCGCATAGAGATAGAGAAGAATGTTATCGAAGAGATATATATTCATATTTAAACCGTTGGAACATCTTGATTCATTCTATTCCACTCTGAAAAAATTTACCATTCGTAACTTATCCAGCATTGTGGATGGTGTTTGACGGCTAGTAACTTGCCTGCTAAGGTAATTCTATGCATTCTCTATCAGAGTCAAGTCAGATGACAGGGTGGCCAGTCCTTATGACGAATGTTGTTACTTTGAAGTAAGTCGCTGACAATGGTAGCCTCTGTAGGGACGAACATTATCGACCATTAAAAAGGAAGTAAAACCAATAGCTCTCTGGAATGGCTGGACATTAAGTTGCAAAAATTCGTTCTAATAGCATACAGAATTCAACGTAGCTTTAGGAAACACAAGCAAGGTAGTGTTTAATTATTATCACAACTCACGCTAGCAAGCCACTGCATGCTAAGGAGTCTTGTTCTCAGCGATTTATACTGTGCTCTCCAGTGAACTGACGGCAACTATCACTTTTAAGTTAAATCAGATTCCCATTTAAATATAACACATGTCCCGTCTTTCTTCATCAATGATTGATGTTGCCTATAGATACTCGAACGAGCTGACTGATGAGCAGAGCTTAGAGGGAAGCAAATCTCAGGTATCCAAACATAGAAGCAACAGAAGAGCGCCTCCAATTAATATTTTGGCTGGATCGATTCTCGCAGACTGCGGAAAGTACTGAAGATAGTTGTCTAGATGAGTCGTTCTGAACAGCCTCATTTGTAAAGTTATATAAAGCAGTTGCTGGCCATTTAAAAAACTTTACCAGTTTGCCTTGACATTCTAGAAGTCCCTTTTAATTGATGACGCAGACGACACTCATTTATTCGAAATCTTTTTGAAGAATTTCAAAATTATCTCTACTTATCGGGCACACAATATCCGTGATGGAAAATCCTCTATAATTAAAGGTAGAAAAAAATTGTTGAGAAATATTAGATCTATGATTTTTTATGAGTCATTATCTCTTGTTGAAAATTTTTAAATTTATGTTTATCCTAAATCTTGTATCAATATTAAAAGTTAAACATTTTATATAATAATTGTGATTTTTATTTTAAGTTACCGAGATTTAACTAATGCAGATTATATTTCATATTGCATTATACACTTTTTACTGCAACAACTTATTGAACAGTTAAATAAGAATTTTTCTACTGAGATGTTTCTGTGTTTTGAGCATTATTGCATAAAGCATGTTAAAAAAATTCTTTTAATGCAGCTGTTTATCTTATCATTTCCTTGAATAACCAAAAATTAAGAACAGTTATGCATACGTGATGCCTAGAATTTGTAGAAATATTAGTACTTCTTTCAGATTTAAGAATAAGTTTTAAAGTTAATAATATGGATCGAAGAGTCAGAACGTTATTTGAATTTGTTGCCAGATAATGGGAATTGTCTTTCAGCACACACATAACTATGATTGAAATAATACGACTAATTGTTAAAGCAAATGGGATTAACAGAATTTAACTACGACCTTGCTATTAAACACACTTATTATTCATATAACATATCCAATATTTATACTTCCAGTAGAGACACGGATGTCAGAGATAAAGTTGAGCTGAATTCGTTTTAATATATTTATGCCAAAAGGCGGTATGAACGTCTACATCGGGTTATTTTACCAACTTACTTAGACCTACTTTCAATAATCATTTGAAGATCGAATCCTTAATAGAACTCTTCTTTTTCACAATTTGTATTTTACGGGTACGTGCAACTGTTTATGTAAGTTTATGTAGAATTTATAAAAACTTATGACAAACAATAAAAAAATAATAATGAAATTAATTGTAATAGGCTTTTGTGAAAGAGATACTGCAATCGTATAATGAGTCCTTTCAGACTCCAAGAGATGGCGCTCATAGTATCGAAGATTGCTTGATTTCAGTAAGCATCAGGACTCACTATACAACTGTCTAAGTCTCAGTTACCCGTATTCGTGTTCATGATGCCTTTTGCTCCTCAAAAATTCATCATCATAACTTTAATGGCTGAGAAGACCATCTTTGCCTTTTTTTTTTTTTTTTTTTTTTGGAAAAGTATGACCGAAAGCAAACCAACGTTTTGACTTTCGCTTGCTTTCCATTGTATATTGATAAATTCAAATCTCACCGATGGTGAAAACTCGAAGCGACATCAGTCAAATTATGATTTGGCAACAAGTCACTAAAAAATCAAAACTAACTTATGAATCAATACCAAGTTTCTTTCGACTTCGTTTAACAGAAGAGAGCACCCAATCATAATAACAATTTGCCTAAATAATGCCACGTGTCTTCAAATAAAAGCACTTATTGAACTACCCTCGTATCTCTGAGCAAAGTGAGCTATAATGTAAGGAAATGAAAATATACAAAAAAAGTATGTTGAAGAAGTGGAAGATGTCAGAAGAAAGAACAGGATGCCATTCCTGCCAAAAGGGAAAAATAACAAGAATCTCAGACTTCTAGGATGGCAAAGTTGGGTGACTCAGATCACTGGGTCAAGGATCGCTTCGGTATCCAGGCGACGTGTCAATTATATTTACCATTAGCAGTAAGCCCCATGAGTGTTCACTGGATGATGTGATATGATTGTTTATTAACGTCGCACTGAGAAGCAATGCAATGGTAATTGGCGAAACCCTCGTCATTACGAATCTCAATCAAAGGTAATTTCTCAAATTAAATTCTTTTAAATTCTCATTTCACAATGGCGTATCCAGGAACTATGGGAGAAATTTGACGTTAGTACATTGGGGCACATATGCTGGAAACTTTTAATTTATAATTTCAAAAACGAAAATTATATATAACATAACCCGTTCGCTCCCAGAGTATCACATTTGATACGCTCCGTGAGTGTCTTCTACGGCCCAAAGTATCAATAAAGATACGCTTAATGAGAAAGTTATATTTGTTTTTTTTTAATGTTACTATATGGCGTTACAATACGGCGAAATCTATACAGATAGGTTATTTGAAGTGTTGACCTTAGTGATATGGGCTTGGCTTTCACTTCTGGCTTTCAGGAAGGGGGTAATATTTAAAAGTACATATTGCGGCGCGGCTCTTTAAATATAACGACATGATTTAAAGGTGCACTTGCTTTGGGTGCGCTTTTTTCTTTTTTGCTTGCTCTTTAGAAGTTCGAAGGAAAATTTATGGCCCTTTTTGGAGGTTAGGTCTTTTGGTAGCAGAGGCTCTCTGCTGTTCGTTTCATTCGGTTGATTTTTGTTTGTAGCGACAGTCATGACGAAAAAAAAGTATTTATCCGATACTGAGATTTACGAACTAATGTATGAATCTGACAGTAATGTTAGCGAATATAACTGAAATCTGTACTTAGACATTAAAGTAAAAAAAAAAAAGGACGAAGAAGATGTGCCCTTTGCTCAAACTCTTGCGTGAAGCGTCAAAATATGTGTGTAAGACATGTGACGTTGGACTATGCATTATTTTTTTTTTATAAATATACCATATAGCAAAATAAGATTTATTTTTTATATCTATATGTTCCATGTAATGGTACATCATTACACCATGAAATTTATGTAACAAATGTAAGTATATTTTGTATTTTCTTAAATGATATGATTTTTTCTGTAATTTTATTAATACAACATACAATTTTTGAATAAATCTTTTTTTCTTTCGTATATATTAAGTTTAATGCATTTTAAATAATATTTGTAAATACCAAAATATTTTAATGAAAAGCCCATTTTAGAGGACTTTTTTTCACGAATTAAGTGTAATATCTAAAATCGTCTGGGCAGAGCATGACACTCCTCGGTAAGAAGCTGCGGGCCCAGAGAAGCACTTCATTTTTCCCCCTATCGGTAGCGAAAGGGAGAATTAACTGAACTTGAATATAATTCAATAAACCAGGTTTTAGTACTTTATATATATATATATATATGTGTGTTATGATGATATGTTAGTGAATATATATGTTATGATGTTACTGGAATAAATATGAGAAACATTGATGACAAACCTCGTAATCAGGAATTTCGGTCAAATGATGATGACGATTCCTGAGTTGTTGACTGTCACCAAACAACCACTCCACGCAAATGTAAAGACTTAGGATCTTGGCGTATTTAACGTTCATCTCTCCCAGTACATTGTGGGGATATAGTGGCAGCAGCACTCAAATGCTCAACTCGACGGGTTTTTTTTAATATTTAATAGAAATACATATTTTTAAATTATACTTTTGATAATGCTAGTATATTCATTAAAAATATTTCAGAAACCATTTTTTTTTTCATTTTTTTTGCATTGAAATAATTATAATTTAGTATGTGTTTTTTAAAAATTAATCAGATGTCTATATAGCTGTTTATAAATTATTTTTGACGTTTTGACGTTTGAAAGTTTGACGATAAAATGAGATGCTTTAAAAATTGTATTGAATATTTTTTTCACAAAACAGCAATCGAATAAAAAAAATAACGACACACTTAAATCTTCTTTAAATCCAACGAGAGTCTCTCTGAAACAAGATGTATGAAATTATGCTCCATTCCTCTATCATTGTGACATCGTACACTATAAGACTAGCTCCGAGATTATTCCTGTCCAATTCCGTGTTGATCTCGAATAATTCCTGTCCAAATTCCTTTTCTCCTAATAATCCCTCCTATAATCCCCACAATTTGGTCAATCTTTCATATAGTCTTCATTCCTGACTGAAATCAATTTCAGGGTTGGTCAAGCTATCCAGGTTGATAAGTCAAGTGAACTCTGTAATCTTCGCACGCTTTTGATATCCAGTATATATGTGTATTTATTCACATATTTGAATTGGTACCTGTTTACTGTAGTTAGCTGATTATAAATGAAATTACTTCAGTTTAATTTGCGCCTTATTTCTATACACGAAAGATTATGTTCGCTACATTGAATATATTTTTTTAAAATTAGTCATAGATGTTAAACACGTAATAGCTTTTAATAAGTTCAAAACAAAATTATACTGTAAAATTGTTACTGTGAAAATAAGTTATATCATTAAAAACTATTTTAAGAAAAAATTCGTTGTTTGATTGAACCTTTTCAAATTATTCCATCATTTAACATCCATATACTTTACTGGATCATCGATTTTTTTTAACATTTTAAAAATTTTATATTGAACAATGAAAAGTATATGATTCTTATCATACCAAAATATTATTAAGCATAAAATATTAATATAAATATCAGAATTCATATGATATGGATAAATCATACTCTAAGATTTATGAAAACAGTAACATTGTAAAAAATGTTGTATTAACGATTCATTACGATAGAGATACTTCTTTTTCTATAATAAAATATTAATAAAAATTATTTCATCAGATTTCTTAATTGCATATTTTTATATTGGAGAGGTTTTTTTTAATGAATAAAAAAATATTTTTATAAGTATTACTACGGTTTTCTTATGTACTGTTTAATTAAAGCGTATTGTTACATGAATAACAAAAAAAGGAAAAAAAAGAAAAGAAAATTATATGATACATAAGCAAATAAGAACCCTTTCAAAAATAATGCTCGTAAAAAACTAACTTTTAATAAAAAGATATCGTTCAGAAATATCAATATGGTACCTCAGTTTGACACCGTAGAAAAAGTGTTTCTTTGAAAACATTCTTTTCAAAACTAATGTAGTGGGATATGAAAAGTTTAAAAATATTAAATTTTCCCCAGACATCTTTAAGAGCTGTAAGGAAGAAAAAACACTTCAGATTTCATGGAATAGATATCCATTTCATATATATTTTGGTATCTAACGTGCTGATAAAAAGTATAGAAATTTTATTTTTGAAAATTTCACAATTTCTTTGAAAATGTTTATACAATATATATACAAAAACACACACACACGCACACACTCACACACACACACACACACACTCACTCTCTCTCTCTCTCACACACACACACACACACATATATATATATATATATATATATACGTGTGAGTGTATGCCCTTCATTATTGAATTTAAAGAATGAAAGCGAATTTGAAATAAGTCGCCTTGGATTGCATTATCAATAGGGTTCAGAGTACCAATTTTCGTGTGTTTGGGTCTCTGCTCTATTTTTCCTACCCATACACACTCTCACAAACATTATTTTCTTATTAATATAGATATTTCATTATAAGCAAAGTATATAAAAATTTCAGTTTTCGAGTATTTCTTTAAACATCTTAAGAAATATAGAATTTTACTCAATCTTTACAACTTTTCAAAATCATGGCTGTACGGAAAACAGATTATATATCGAATATATTCTGTTTGTTCAATTTCATGAAGTTTTATATCAATCAATGTATTTAAAATAAATAAGCTATTTCTAATAAATGTCACTTAGTCTTAAAAATAACTTCATTACAGATCATAATATATTAGATGAAAACAAATAACCACTAAATGGAAAATATTAGTTACTTCTCAAAAACGTTTATAACTCGAATTCCGTATCGAATCAATATTCGATATTTTTTTAAAATTATTATGAATTGCTTGCTATAATTTATTATGCACAGTCTTAGTAGAGATGTATATTGGTGGACTTTTTTAGTTTTACATTTTAAACACGCCTTAAGAATTTTATATTTTAAGACAATTATTTATTCTTTTCTTAAGAGATTTTTATTTTAAAAAAAAAAAAAATGTTCCTTTATGAGCAATTTCTGGGCGTTTTGGATTCCTAAATATTCTCATGAAATAATAATATAAAACTTCTCGGAGAGGCTTAATTTATTAACAAAGGATTTTTTTAAAAAACCACTTAGTTGCTTAGAGATTACGCTAGTGATGAAACTTAAACATGTTTATTTTGGTATTTGCATAAATTCAGTGGAATAATTACATTTCATTGAGATAATCTATATATTTGCTAACAAATATTATTCTTAGTTAAATATTTGCAGGAAAAAAATTGATATGCTTAAGGATGTGTCTGAAGAGGAAAACTTTGCCTTATTAACGTTTTCGATAAATTATTTTAATCGAATTATGTTTTCAAAAACTTAAGTTTAGTTTATCTTAAAATCCATTTTTGTTTTATAGATTTTAAGAATAGAGTAAAAGGTCTTTTTTTGTACCTCGAAAATATCCTTCAAGAATATATGATATAAAATTTAAAATATTTCCTAATACAAAACATTTAAACATCTTTATGTGTTATAAAATATTCAATTTACCTATGCAATTAAATGTGCAGTATCAAAAAATGTTGTTTTACACAAGTTCCAGACATTGATTTCTTTCCCGTGAATGACTACAAGTATTGTGGTGGGAAGGATGATATTAGAGTCAAGGAGATAATAGGCCAAGCAGTAAGGCTGAAAAGTTTTGCATGATCTTGGCGACAGGTATGGTGACAGCTATTCGCTAAGCTAAATATCCCCACAGTAATATATTTCCCCACAACATATGCTCCAGACAAATGTTAGTCTCTTGAACAATTCATGGGAACTTTTTCAGTCGAACCGCTCAATAAAGAATCAGAACTTATTTTCTGTTAATACTTACACCTACACCATCAAAATATTTTTGATCTTTGATTTCGTAACAAATAATTAAAATTGTTTTTCCTTTCTTCGAATGTGAAATTGAAATGATAAATATAATTTCAAAGTAAATTTATTATAATCTTCATTATAACGGAAATTAATCCTGAAACGTTAATTTTAGCAGCACTAGAATAAAAATAACTAATCACTGGTTATTTTTCTCTCCTTCACACTATCAAAATATTCAAATTATTAACCTTACAAATTATTAATTATTTTGAAAATCTAGTTAATATAAATTACCTCAAGATATATTAAAGTTTTTGACATATATATGAAACTATTTTATACAAATAATTTAAAATAAGAGTATGTATTACTGCATTTAATTACATCACTGAAGATCAAAATTATTTTTTTTGAACTTTAATAATTATATTATTTATGTATTTTATTTATTATACTTTCCTTGAAATCAATTTAATTTATATACAAAAGTTATTTAAAAGCAAATTTCATACGAATTTAATTAAAAACAAAGTAGAGGAAAATTTTGTGATACAAAAAAACTTACTGTAATTTCTACATTTTAAGTCCGGTTTTGCTAAAGGTAAGAAATTCTGAAATACGGCTTTAAAACTGCTATATCGTTCCTAAAACTTTGATTATTAGAAAACTTTCCCTTTCCTTTTTCTTGAACCTCATCTTAAACTATTTTAAAAAGTAATATCCTTCCTTTCCTTTTATCAAATAAAAAAAAAAAAAAAAACTTAATCGAAATACGGAAGATAAGGAATTTCGCTTTGTTATAAAAATTCATAGAAATAATTATTTATTATTCGTTGCTTTTGTTCTTTCATAGAAATAGCTTAAAGCTTGCATTTTATGTAGATGATGTTCAGATCTTAAGGATACCTGGACACACCAATAATACCGATTTTTAGGCTCCTTGTTTTTGTGACTTATAAATTTTAAAATTATTAGTAGAGTTTAAATTTTTAGGGCGTAATAATGATATTTTAATCATTTTATAGAATTATAAAAACAATTTTTTCAGATATTTTTTTACACTCTTATTTGAATAGTATGGACATGATTTTTGAATTATATTTAGATCTAAACACCATTTTGGAAAAAAAAACCGTATTCCTTAGATTTAAAAAAAAAAAAAAAAAAAAAAAAAACCGTCATATGTCTAAATTAATACAAAAAATTATGAAGCAATTTCTTTTTATGGATGTCAATGTATATTTTCTTTAAAAAAATTATAGAACTTTTTAATTTTAAAAATTTTAACTTTTCTTCTTTTTTCGTATAAAATATTTATTTCCTAAATTTATTTGATTACTTTAATTGAAACTAATTAAACTAAAATAATTTAAGTATATTACTTGCAGAATAAAGTTTTAAGTTTATTATATACATAGGTATCCTTTATAGAATCATGAAAAATTTAGAACTACATAATGTAATAGTTTTTAAATATTACCTAA
>BMAW01116421.1:0-69424 GCA_019974015.1 Nephila pilipes | reverse complement strand
AATCCTTAATATATAAGACATCTCCCTCAATTTTTAAAATAAATTATCATTGTAGTAAATTTACGTTGTTTTACAAAAATGGGAAGATTTGATATTTCAAATACTTCCAAGACACTTAAACATATTACTAATTTGTAACACCAAGTTATTAGAAATACATTTTAATAAGATTTTAATTTACAGAGTTATTTTAATTTAAGTAATTAAACGTAATTAACATAAACATGCTCTATCAAATAAACTTAAAATATCATATAAAAATTCATTATTGTATTCAGTTAAATATTTGATAAGAGTTACTGAATGATATAATGTCAAATAAATTCAATTCACGAAATTGATCACGGAAACAAAAATCTGACTACTATTCAGGCATTATTTTAGCTAGTATTTTTGTGCATTATTATAAATTGTTTTATTATTTAATCATTATTTATTTTGGGAAACATTCATGTTAAAATAGAATACCTACTACAATCGTATTGAATGAAATCAAATGTTAAGAAAAAAAAATGTTTCTTTTTTGTACGATTATAATAAAAATAAATTACATTTATTAAAAATTTTATGATAGTTTTATATAAGAATAGAACAAATTATCAGGAAACATGTTAAATATTCATAGAAAAAATATTTAAAGCATTTTAACCCTAATTTATGCATTTTATCTCATATTTATAAATTTCTATATAAAAAAAAGTCAATAAGAAAACTATATGAAAATTATAATATAGTAAAATAAAGAAATAAAGATATTTGTAAATATCATTAAGAATAATAATATTTACGCTTTGGAAAAACAAAATTCCGTGCAAACGAAGGAATAAAACAAAAAATTCTCTTTAATATAAAACAATTTTACTACAACATAAAATCAGAAAAAAAACGTATTACAAGAGAAAGTAAATACCCAAAGTAAGAAGCTCTGCGCTATAAAAATAAATCGTTTTCCTTCCACTCAAAGTAATCTCTTTTCAATAGAAAGATTTCAAAAATGGAAACCACTGCACCCATCAAACAAATGTTTATTTACTTGTATACCACAACCAAATATCTCCTGATAAGTTGGACTGATAACAGAAAAAAGACACTCTGTACTTTGCGTGATCGTTACAAGACTCTGTAAAACATACGACAATAGTTAAGTGAACAAAGGGCTCATTGCAAAAAAAGTTATACACTACTGTTTGGAACAGAGAACTCGATGTAAGGGCCACTAGGGATGTAGAAAATGTAAGTTATGTGGATTTTACTTTACAAAAAGGTGTTCTATATTTTGAACATCTGCTTGATAAAAAGTTTGTGTTTTTTCTATGTATATGTATGATATTGAATAAGAAATATATGTATGATATTGATGTTGAGTTTTACAGAATATTTCACACAGACAGAGATGTTAACACAAAATAATACGAATTTGTTATTGACTTACACAATCAACTAACAACAAATAAGAAGTAGAAATTAAATAAATACTTTTGAGGAATAATACTGCAATGACGCATTCGTGCAATGTTACTCTTAAATGGAAATAAATGTTTACAGATGTTTTGCTGAATAATAACTTGCAAGGCGTAAACAATGATTCCCGACCCTGGCAGTAAAATGAAATGCTCGAATTTTCGTGAAATCTCAATTAGGAAAGGGAGTTATGGAATCTTCCTGAATTTCTCTGTGTTATCAAGTTTAGTCTTGAATGCTATAAATAAGCAAAGATGCGAAGTTAGAGTAAATTTTCGAGAACATAGTGGAATGAGCTTTTAAAGTGCATGGTGTTATTTTGGAGTTTTATTTACATTGTAAATTAATAAGAGGGTGAGTTGAACCTTTTTAAAAGTTCTATAACTATTATTACTAGTGATTTTGTATCTGTTTGTATTGCTAATCTGTACAAGTGCTGTTTTTCCTGATGTTATTTTAATCTGTGCAAATTCTGCTCTTTTGCTTCATTCTTTTCTACATATTTGTGAATAAAGCAACATTTTTCACTATATTTCTTGTTGGTAAGATTTTTCCACACACTCTTAGGATGTTTTATTTTTTGTTACAATATTTTAGAAATATTGCTTTTCCTGATATTTCCATAGGAATGAGCTCATTTTGCTTACATCAGAATGAAACATGGGCATTATGTATTATTGCCACTTGCATAATGCAAACGAAAGTGTGCAAAAAAAGAGAAAAAGAGGGGGAAAAAGTGTCCAGCTCCTATTAAAATAAAGGCATAAGAGCTAACACTTAAAAACAATTGATATATTTCTCTAAGCTTTAATAAAATGCAAACCGTATTATAAAGGATATATTTTTATAAATAATTTGCATTTTTAGCAACTAAAATTAATCTTTCTGTTCATCATTTAATGTTATTTAAATTACATTTATTTATTCTACGTGTACAAAAATAAATGAAACAAATTTAACTTAAAGTGAAACAAATTTTTAGCTAATCGAGTAAACAATTATAGCAATTAATTACATAAAGAAACCATTTTTCAATTATTTTAAAGAAATGAGGGTGAAAAAGTTATCTGAAAAGGAAAACGAGCTTTGATATTTTATAACCAAATTGCTCATTCAAATGTTTTAATTGTCTCTTAGGATGCATTTTGTAATTTTTTAAGTGAATGATGTCAATATTGTATAAGAAATATTTTGTTATATACATATATATATATATATATACTTTTTGAACGCCTTTAACTCTTTAAGTCAAAATGACAATATCAACATTATAAACCTAGAAAACTATCCACTCTATAATAAAATTATTAGGCCAAGACATATCTTTTTGGACCTCTATGAGCTCCCTTAAAAACCTTGTTCTTTTGATTTTCTATAATGAGCTTGTATAATTATTTTTTGAAATTAACTCTCCGAATTTTAAAAATCAATCTTTTTCAACCTAAACTAAATCACACCCACATCGGACATACTCCAACCACTTTACTTATACAATCTTATCTTACAACAAGAAAAGCCAATAACATTCGAATTAGCCACTTCTCACTAACCAATAGGAAAGCAGTTATCATCACTGAACTTCCAAGTCATCTCACACCAAAATTCTACCTTTGAAGTCTTTCTCATTTACTTCACCAGCAACCAATAGCAGTTCAGCACTGCTCCAGCACAACCAATAGCAAAAGAGCCTCTCCAAACTCTCTACACGACACTTTCTAAATCCATCTTCAACCAGCTGCATCACAATTATTCAAGATCTGGGCTAGAATAGCGATTCATGCTCTAAGCGCCCGTAGATTGCCAACGTTGATGAGCTCCTCTAAATTCGTCACCAACGAGACCGGAAGTATGGTCGGACCACAAAAGAGGTTGGATTGTCAGAGGATCACGTTTAGACATAAAAAAAAGTAGGAAAAGTATATT
This sequence comes from Nephila pilipes, assembly GCA_019974015.1. Classification (NCBI taxonomy): domain Eukaryota; kingdom Metazoa; phylum Arthropoda; class Arachnida; order Araneae; family Nephilidae; genus Nephila; species Nephila pilipes. Next base: position 66,040 of record BMAW01116421.1, on the reverse strand, counting down.
TTCAATTAAAAATACTGCAATACTCGCACAGTACATGTTAACTCACGACGATATAATATGTAATATTGAATCATAAATCTTTCAAAAAAGTGTACTTCGGTAAATACACTACTGTATTGTAAGTTAGATATTTGAAAATGAAAATGCGATGTACATATCTTATTACTGTACTGCATTGTATTCTATGTACTAAAATGGTATAAAACATAAAACCTGAATTGACACACTATCTATTTAATGTTCTTGATTCTTGTGCAGGTAAATTAGACTTCAGCGTACTTTTACTTAAAAGACGATAGCCTTGATATCGCTTTGATGTTCCTTCATCTTCGTATGCACAAAATGCCCATTAGTGCAGGAGTGGATCATTATTCAATGAATTGAAGAGTTAGATTAAATACATTTTAACCATTTGTACTTGATACTCATGATTTGGATTCACTATTTTCAGTTTCATCATCATTTCCTTTGTTGTCAACTGTTGTTACTACACTCAACTACCATTTGCAAAAGTTGTAAATCTTTCAATATTGTTGACATATCTGAATCTTTTTCTTCATCACTTGATCCTTGCGTGACTTCATCTTGTTTTTCTCCGCTTGTTTCTTGCGCAATTTCATTTTTATTTTATTTATTTAGTTATTCGTTTATTTCTGACCAAGGGATATTAAGAGTTGACGTTGTTATTTCTTTGTAAGTTTCGGTAACTGAATATACACATCTTTTACATTAATAGTTTTAATTACCTCCATGAAACTTCTACATTCTATTGTCCATTCTAAAATAGATCCAATGTACTTTCAATGATATATCTCTTTAACCACTCGATCACTCACTCCTCCTAAATCGTGAGCTGGATTATTCAAGTTACGTTTGCAGGAAAAAATAAATTTTTTTCCTCTTTTTTAAACTTCTTCGGATGGGTGAGGGACAATACTGTCTGTACAGGGAGTTTTTTCCCCTTTTAGGTGTTTTGTAAAAGCAAGGACAAATTCATGTTTATTTCTTTAAAAAAGTAAATTCTATAAGTGCTGACTTTTGATTTAGGTAGTAAATGGATATTAACGCTATATTAATGTTTATAAACGCTCTTAGGTTTCGGTTTTTGCTATGACAAAAGAGGAAATTTTCTGACTGCTATTAGTATTACTGCAGAGAGAGATAGTTATCCTTCTTTGTCGGGGTTTTAGGAACTTTTATAGACTTATTTTGTATAGCAAGAGTCCTTGCAGGGAGTATTTTATAGCTTAAGCCAAATTAATCATTGTTGTATACTTGGTCAGGAGTCAGTATATATTCTTCGAATGGATTTTCAAATTTTGAAATAAATTCACCAGAAGTTGTTTCACTTGTAGACAATTTCTCACCCGAAAAAAATTACATTACGCACCCCGTGTCGTGTTTTCCAGCAATGTAGTCACCCTTCACTCGTTGAAAACCTTTAGTTATCATTTTCTCTTCCAGCTTTATTAAGCAAAATTAGTGATTTTTTCTATTACGATTGGTACAAAAAATGGAATTCTTTTCCTTCGCTCTTGCTCAAACCATATCCACAAAGCACTGTCAAGAATTTCACAAACATAGGTACTCAATTTTTGAAGATCAATACTTGCAGCAGGAATTTTTGATTAATCCACACATACATGATAGCAGTTCTACACAGAGCGAGTATACCTTTTTACATCTTGGAAATCCCCCTTCATACAAAAGTCCACAACACAGATCCTTTTAAACTCACAACACTTTGTGAATTTTGGTTTGTTTCTACCATATACTCTTTAAAATTATTGCTGTTCGAATATTTCTTTCAAACTTATATCTTGGTAAACGTTTTGTTCAAATACCGGATCGAGTTAACTTATCATGGTTCAAGCCCATAAAATTTCAAGGGACTGTGAACCGCTTTTAAATGAGACATCTTTTAACCTATTTTAATTAAATTGGCAGGAGCAGTTAAATTTATACTAATATAATTATAATTTGCAAAGGGGGATATTCACCCTCACAACAGAAATCGAGCAAACAAACCTCAAGAGATTCATTTCTATCACTTTCTACGTCTCCGTGATGCCTTTGTCTGCTCCACACTATGGGGGAGAGGAAACACCTTACCTCGACAACCGTTAACACGTACAGCCTATGTGGATACCGAACTATTAATGGAGAGAAACAAGGATCATTACTGTTGTCTTGATCTGACAGTACCGTATAGGATATGGAAAATCAGACATCCACTTCACATTTTTTCTATATATAAAAGAAGTATCCCTTCAATTCGAATGTCTTTCTTATTAGTTTGATTTTGTAATTTTGATGAATATTTTAATTTGTTAACTCATATTAGGTTTTACAAGTCCTAAATAATTTTAACTATATCATTATTTTAATGTTTTACACAGATATATTCAATAAGTGTTACTGAATGATATAGTGTCAAATAATCACACACACACACATATATATACAGTGTGTTTGTGTATACTCTAACATGATTAATTTAGTGATGGTTACTAATGTAGAAGATGCATTTTACCAATATTAAAACTTAAATATACGACAGCCGAAATGATACTACATGAAAGACCGGGAATAATCTACATTTAACAAATTAAAAGAAAATTCACGCAATTTTAAAAGTGATGTTTAAAGCACATGTTATTGAGCTACGGCGTAAAAGAAAACTAGTTATTTGTTTCACAATGGAAATAATGGATACTATATAATTGAATACAACGAAACATAACATTCAATTATATAACGTCTATTGTTCTAACCATATCCCTATATTCTACATATATGTAACATTACTTTTCACCCGTTTAGAACTTATGCACGATAAAATGTTTTGATGTTTCTAATAATTTTATCTCTCCTCTTATCTCAAAATGTAGTATATTACGTCATTTAGAATGAAAATGGGAATAAATGTGTCATCTGATAAACGCAATGCATATGATAATGCTCTTCAATTTCTCAGAGTACGATAAAAGCCTTTTCTATTGGACCAATCATATTACAATTCCTTAAGCCCTTTAAGAAAGAGACGGAGTCAAGTGATTCAGGAATATAATAATTCATGAATATTGTTTAAAACTGCATTATTTGGTCTTGAAAGGATTTGTTTGGAAACTAAGCCATTATGGAGTATTTGCGTAATTTTCTAGTTATGTATTTAAAATTTACATTTAAACATAGATGTATTTACGTTAGAGATATTTATTCTTAATTAAATTTTCTTTAAACATTAATAACGTTTCTTAAAATATTCTATACTATTAAAGGGATTGCTAATTATTCTAAAACATATCTATAAAATAAATAAAAATCAATGAAGAAATGAATGTTTATTTTTATTCCACAGTTCTCTAAGCATTAAATGTATTAATATTTAGTTTTGTTTGCATATCAGTTGAAAATAATTTTGTTGAATGTGATAAATGTATTAATTAAATGCATAAAATTTCCAAAATTAGCAAAAAATACATCTGAAAAAATAATATATTTGCATCTACCCATTTTGAAATAGTAATAAATTAGTTCAGTGCATAGAAAAAAGAAGAAAAATGCATTTATAGTACTTGTATTTGTTTTTATTTAAGTAAAACATCATGATTGAATTAATGTCAACTAAGCACACCTTTTCAAAAATCTAGAAGTAGATTTATAAATCAATATCTCACATCCTGCAAATATTTTAAAATTAAAAAATAATAGTAATAGTAATAAGTTAAGAAGACAAATAGAAAAGGAAGTGATGTATTTAAAAAAAAAGGTGCTAAAGAAATTGATAACTTTTTCTCAACTTTTATCTTTAATTTGTTTCTACATTTTTAAATATAACAAATCAAATTACTATACTTCAAGAGCTTTATATCAATTTTAGCTTCCGTTCATAATTTTTAGACTTTTCTTTTCAAAAGAATGTAATAAACATAGTACAAATAATTTCTAGGTTATAAATCATATGACCAGGTAAAATTAAAGAATATAAAATTCTCCTGGACACTATTTGTCTTTCTTTGGAAGACCTTTCTCCCTTTATTTATGGATGGTATATCTCAAATGGTTTTTATTTTTACTGTCATTAATTTTAACTAAAACCCCCCCAAAAGCTTGTTATTGTTATATGATAATATTACACTACTTATTACAAATAATCATTAAACAATGCTATTTATCTTCATAATTAATCATCTTTAAAGAATATGCGTTTTATCCCACATTCCAGAACATGAAACATATTTCACTTCAAGTTAAAGAATAAGAACAAAACTAGAAACAAACCTTTAAAGTTAAGACATTCTCCAAAGTATATCTGTTTTTATAACAATAGCGCTTAGAAAGAAGCACATTTTAATATTATACACCTAATAAACTTATTTCTTGTGAAAAATAGATTGATATTTGATTTAATATACCTTTAACAACAAATGTTTGTTATGACTCTAAAGTATGATATTATTTAGAATAATCTGCGGAGTGGTGAGTTACTGACCACTTAGAAATAGAGTAGGTAATAATGGAAGCATAGAGACGTGTGAATACTTCAAGATAATTTCTACATTATTGAAACAATTCTAGAACTCTGCCACTTTTTTAACAATTGAAGTGTCCGGTGGCGTGGACAAGATCGTAAATGTGTAAAACCTGCTTCTCAAGATCAATGTATGACTTAAAATGCCTGTCATTACAGGATTTCTACAGCTGGGCAGTTAAATTCAGAGCTTATAGTCATCAATGGAACTGTTGTATCACGACAAACTTTATACAGAAGGTTTATTGAAAGAGTTCCTTATGTCAAACGGACAAAGAAACGTGTTTGACTGTCTTCACAGCAAAAGAGGGATCACTTTAATTGGTGATAGAACATCAGAACTTGAGAACTCTTATTTCTGACCTGAGAAAGTGAAAAATTCTATATGAGAATATCCATAGAGAATGATGTGAGTAGCAAATAATCAAAATACAGAAAAATGATTCAGGCTTTGATATCAAGGACAAATGTGATGCGACATCTTTTTAACGTATCATGTTTTAGCTGTAGAAGGAAATTATAGATTAGGTAAAAAAAAAACCTTGGGACAGTAAGTAATAAAAGAAATCCATCATCCCCATTTGAAATTAAAACCAACAATTTTTAAAATAATTCAATTTCCTGTAGGAAACAAAATTTTGCTTCATTTACTTAAATTTGATACATTTACCAAATATTAATGTTTTTGAAAAACGTTATTCACTTGCCATGAGACTACTAATGAAATAAAATTCATTAAAATTTTGTTATTTTGAAAACTTTTTACTATTCCATGATGATGTATCTCACGCACATATTTATTTTTATAATTGAATGCGATATTGTTGTTTCAAGTTGTTATCATATTATTTGAAAGTACTTTGAACATTTCAGCATTTATATAAAATGATTTTTTTAAAAAAAATATTCCATGCAATGATCAATAGTCAAAACAAATTAAAAATTATTTTTAAGAAAATTGAATTTATGCCTTAGCTGGGTCATCAATAATCATGAACATTTTTTTTCATGAGTCATGCGGAGATGAGAAATTGAAATACTAAATCAGTATATTACCTTTCTGTTTATTCCATTCCTTAACACTTTAGTGTTTCTTCCACATTTCTATGTACTGATAACATCTTTAGATTCATGCATGTTATAGCACCATCCCAAACCCATTTTAATTGATGATTTCACAAATCACTTCGTGGTACTCTGCTTTCCTTCCTATATATAAGTATTTAGTATAATTTAACACTGTCTTTTCTCTGCTAATACTCCTTGCATGAATCACCAAGCAACCAAGGATGGTATATTTCATCATAGCTTGGAAATGTAGTTGCATAAAATTCAATATATATATATATATATATATATATATATATATGAATAAAAAATACCTCAAGAAGTAATAAATAATACCAATGTTACTAAAAAACACATTTATTTAAGTCGATTCAAATATGAAAATAAATTCATTTTATTAATTTCTCTATGCTTTAGATCAATTTATATATGTTTTGTTCTATAAAACATTAAATTTATTAAAGATTTTTAATTTTTTATGTATAACTGAATAAATAATTATATGTAACAGCAAAAACAAAAAAAGGGGGAAATACATATTTGAAATTACTTTTCAAATATTTCAATACTTTAAATATACTTTTCATGTACTTCAACGTTTTTGTCAAATAACTGACTGTAAGGAAGAGAAAATGATCAAAAAGTATAATTAACAAACATTTCGTTAAAAAGTTCAAGAAAAAGTTTTTTGCTCATTTTTAGGTAATTGATCATTAGAGCAATTTTCCTATAGATTATATGGGAGGTTGAGATTCAATTATAGAGATCTCGTTCCTATGGAAACCAATCGAAACATGTATTTAAAAGAAGTTCGCTGAAGGATATGATGGAATGATGGGACACTTGTAGTCTATATATATATATATATATATATATATTACAAAGTTAGAATTATAAGAATGTAATTGAGATTTGAATAAATATTCTGCCCTGTAACCAGTCATTTTAATCAATACTAAAACAAATAATACAGTTTAATTAATGAAACCTTATTACGTATATAAATAAATTGTGATTATTTCTTATAAATTATTAACTTTATTGCCATTTTCTACAAAGCAGGAAGTCAAAAATGTCTAATGTCTCTGAATTGATGGATTGTGCCACAAAATATAAACTTGGAAACTAAAATTAAGGTTGAAGATATTAGTTACTTGAAAAATAGCTAAAGAAAACAGAATTATTAATTTTTTTTTTGAAAAACGAAGAATTGTACAAATTTGTTTTGGAATTTTATTTACCAATCAATATAAAAAATTCTCATTTCTATCAGGATTGCATTTAGTTTGATTATGTAACTGGGTGGTTCTAAAACCAGTTTAACTTATAATGCACTACAGGGATTCAAAGAAATGTTCTACACAGTAAAAGCATAGAAAATAGCAAGTCATCATATTTTACAAAAGAAATCGAAAAATCAAAGCAAAAAAAAAAAAAAAAAAAAAGTACATAGATTTGATAGTAATACAATAAAACTTACCAACTTAATCTAGCAAGTTTTACGCATTATGTTTATGTAACATTTTACGTTCATGCAAGTTTATTATCAAGCTAGCGTTATGCTTAGTAAACATGACAAAAGTAAAGTGGGTCATACAGCACTGTTGAAATTGAGTACTGAAAATAATTTAATTGATATTTACCAAAATCACCTAGTGTTTGAAAATCAACTGGAGTAAAACCATCAGCAAAATGCAGACCATTTCTTCTGCAGGATTTTCACAGTAATTGAACGGCTAAAGCAGAAATTATTCAAGTAGTTACAATACGGAAAGCTCTGAAGACGATTGGAGTAGTGGAATTGGTGTAAGATGTCAGCAATTATTCTATGCTTGAGCCTGCAATTATTCTATGTCCATGTTAGTTATTCCGCAAACGATGAGATATTCCGACAGCAGTGGAGAGTATAAAATCAAAACGGTTTTCCTTACTTTATTAAGAGCAGTGATATATAAACATTTATGAGTTGAGCATTTCTCTTTGTAGATTCGAGGAATAGTAAATATACACAAAATGTTGACATTCAGAGGCTTGTATTATCTGAAGCCTGTTAGAGGGAGAAAATTGTAGTAGCTCTCTTTCTTTGTCAAAGAAGGGGTCCAAAGGTAATGTAGAAAGAGGGAAAATGTACATATAAAAGAGAGGAGTGTAGGAGTGAGAACGAACTTTGAGGTGAAGATGGAGAAATGAAAAAAAATTATTTTGTTATTTATTAAAGACTGACCCTTTATTGTCCAGTAAAGAATAGGCCATTATATAGGGCTCAATCAAATGGTGAGATAGTTAAAACAACTGGAGAACTGTAAACTGCAACTTAAGTTCATACATACGTGAATTCATATGAATCACAGAGAAAATGAACAATTCGTTGATATCTTGAAAGAAATTAAGGGTAGTTGGATGTCGAAATAACTGATGCAAGGTACTCTGAAATTGCTAAACCTTTCATAGTCGATGTGAAAAATCACCCACACACAACTTCCTTGGTCGAAAAATTATCAAATCATATTCGAAATACTAAAGTTTCATGAGTACTTAATTGCAATGTAATCGAAATTACATATATCTGGTCAAAAATGTAAATAAAGCAAATAGCAAATAAAATGTTGCGTTTGTCACTTTACTTAACTGAAGAAATATTTAAGCAAATAATTTATTTTTTGGAAATTCCCTTTTTTATATTCATGCAAACTTAATATAAACGTGACCTAAAATATGTGATGTTTGAAATATAAGTATCAATAATTTAAGAAAGTCAAATACAGCATAATATAAACGTACATTTTTCCTCAATAATACAAAAAAATTCAATAATATGTAACACATATACATTGTTTTAAAATTTGTAGAGCATGTACATGTTTACAACTATATACCCTTATTGTCATAAAAATCTGCACATCAAGAAAATGTTGTCAGAATAAAATTATATTTTACATACGTAATTACGACGCTAATTTACGTAAGTGATTACAGAATCAAAGCAAAATGATCCTTTCTTGTAGGAAATATTACAAGCGAATGAAGGTTTTAGTACCCTGTTGTGCCATCTCTAGCATGAACGCAAAATGTGATACTTAAGGGCATTGCAGCATACAAGTCCCGTATGATGTCCTGCGACACTTCGTTCCCCAGTTGTTGTAAATACGCCTTTAATTCGACGTAACTCGTAGGCTGTCAAGTTTGTATTCCAAAATGATCATGTATATCCTCAATCGCAGACAAATCTGGGGGGGGGGCAAGTAGGCCAGGGAAGAGTGTAAATATAGTGGTGGCAGTCCTGTGAAACCCTTGATGTGTGCAGGCGAGCACTGTCCTGTTGAAAAATGACTCCAGAAAGCCCTGCAGTGAGTGAAACACATATGGTTGAAAAATGTCACGAACGTATATCTGGGGTGTCGTGGTACCTTGAATCAATATTAAGGGTATCTGAGTGCCATAAGGGACTCAATACCATCACAACAGTAGTGGAAGCGGTGTGCCACCGTACAGTGGAGGCAGAATTGGGATGTGCACGTACACGATTGTCATCACTGCCCAAATTGAATTTGGATTCGACGCTAAAGACGATCTCTGATTCCCTTCTTTTGCAGTTCAATCCCTTCGAACATGAAATCACTCCGAACGGAGGCGAGGGTGAGTGGGTGTCAATGGCAGTACACGAAATTGGTGCCGCTATACCAATTGTATTTCAGACAGGCGCCTTGCGATAGTACGGATTGACACAGAGGCCCATAGTGAAGGTGCTATCTGTGTATGGATGTCGGAGAATGAGACAGTTGACGTTATTTTTGTGGTACGTATGATGTGACAGACATCTTGACCATTGGTCTGTCGAGGGCTGTCTGAGCCTGATTGCAGTGTAACAGATCTCTGTCTTGTCCACTGACCCCAACTCCTCCTCACAATAAAGTCAAAACGTACTAGGTGGCAAGCTACTCGACGAACTGACAACCCGGTTTTTATCCACCCTATGATTCCGTCCCATCTCGAACTCTGTGAGCTGTTCATATTATCTTTGATTGTGGCGTAAATGGCAGCTATAATTAAAAAGAGACTTTCTGCAACAAATCAAATACATACAAACCGTTTCTGCTTACCTGTTTTATAGTCAAAGGAGACCAAAGTTCAACGCCCTCTGGTGGCATTACGCAGTGCGTAATCACGCTGCCTTTCTAATCATTTACATATATGCCTGACACATACCTTCACACCAAGTTTCGTAAGAATCACACTCTTATTTCTTGGTGCGCAACTTTTTATGGCAATGAGTGTATAAGTTTCTACACACGTTTAAACTTTGTTAAATAGTATAATATAAGTATTTTAATGTAATAGTATAATGTGAGTATGTACAGAAGGAAGCCCCTGCACAAGTATCGTTCACTAGTTAAAATTTATGAGTTTTGTCACGAATAGTCCTAGTGTTGCTCTTTAATGCGACGTTATTAAATAATCACTCTCTCATAATAGTCACAAAAGTGTTGAAATGTGCTATATATAGCTCTTACATTGAGCTTGTAAGTATAGAAATACCTGTCCATGAAAAAATTTTCCTATGTGTTTTTTCAGTACACCCAAAAGGACGGATGCACAATTAATACAGTAGAGGTTCCAAGTTCTCCCGTGATGTGGTAGTATGGAGAGGGTAATGCCAGGTAAGATGCCGTCCTTGTTATTTGAACGAAGTTTAAAATTGGGAGTTCCTTCTCAATACCCTTCGTGTTGCTTTTCAGTGAGAAGTTAATAAGTAATCATAAATAAATAATCACATTCAACATTAAAATTCACTCAAATATTTTAATAATGTTATTGAAATTTATTCGATTCATCTTTATATATATTTATAAAGAATGTGAGCCTATCGTTATTTAACGTTTTCACTCAGAGAAATATGAAATGTTTTGAATGACAAGTATAAAATGATGGATAACCGATTTATATAGTTTTATAAAACACATTAAGAAGATACTTTTATAAAATTAATTTTACTGTGGTAAATAATAAGCATAAATTTATAATTTATTTCAAATTAAGAAAGTTAAGAAAAAGATATAATTAGGATTATTATCGATGCATTATGCAAATTTGAATTTAATTAAACAAAAAGTACGAAATCTCAGAATATCATTCAATAAAACTATACCCCCACGTTGATTGAAGATTTAAGTCCAAATACAGACCAAGTTACACCAGCTATCCGCATAATGGTCTTTATTAGAATATACTCTGGAGTTCGTTCTTTCCATGACATAGCTATACTACTATATTTAGAGGATGATCAGTACGGAAAAGAGTAGGATTCACTTTAATCAATCACATCTCTCTCCCCCTCGATCTATATCTCGTCAGGGTCATGAGAACGCTGCCGGGGTTCGTCATGATTCTGCTGAAGATCCCCCTTGAAACAGTACCTTTGGGGGAGCACTTTCTCCAAGTAAATAAGGCGTAGTGACCCAGAAATACCTATGTGAATTTTTTGTTTTGTGTGTGGATTACAGCCTTTAATAAGAATCGGGGGGTACCATCCCGGTATACTTTACAGATTCTTTTCTATTTGCAACCATTCTTGTTAATCGATGATTTGTTTCCCAACCCTTCTAACATTTAGATCACATATACTCATGAATAAATGCACCATAGCCAGATTTAGCTGTTGCGCCATAAATTCTTACTTTGACTCACTCAGTGGTGCTAATGCAAGTTAAACCTACCGAGGATCCATGCCCACACGTTTGTTCAGTGTGGTGGAGTGCCAGCTCTGGTCAATTGATTGAGGAGGAAAATTATGAAGTTTGTAAAAAATATCTCTCGTTTGATTCTAAATACGATGTTAGTAAGCAAATAAATTAATTCTATGTCTCTAACACTTGCATACAAATGTGAAACCGAAAAACACTTCAGCGTGATAATATATTTTCTGTAAAAATCAATTATGATGAATAAATAAAATTAAATTAAATAGCAGACGAAAAAAGTGGCATAATATTACAGATAAATAAAATTACATAATAAATAGAGTCTGTATTGAAACCAAATAAATTTCCTAAATAATGTACTTTGTAAATAATAAAGTAGAAAATATATGAAATGAATATGCTTTCTTTCTTTCATCTCCTTCTTAATTACTTTTGTATGTACATTTAAGATTAGATACCGAAAAAATATTGTGGTTAAAATATCACAAGGTTAGAAACAAACATACTTTTATACTATTATTATTTTATTCTTTTATAAAAGTACTTATTTTAAGTTACTTAAATAATGTCTCGGAGGATTTAACTTTAACTAGTTATTCTACGCATTTTCAGTCAAATGTTTTGTCCTGTTTTCTTATTTTGTGTCGTAGCAAAATTAATATTACATCAAAATTAATCCCAAATATTAGAACCTAGAGTTTTGAATAAACAAACTAAATGAAGGAGATCAGAATGTTGATGAAAATTTGTTTTCAAGTAATTAACGAGAGATTAATTTTAAATTAATTGTTATTTGAGAACGTTATACTGATAGTTTGAATCTATAAGCAAATGTTAACTGAAATAAACTCAGAACTAATTTTTAAATGTCACAGATGTTGCAAAAATGCAGTATTCCTTTTTTGGGTGAAAAAATGGTTATATATTTTATAGTAATAATATTTTATTACTATTATAATTATTAAAACTGTTTTATATGAAAATATATATAAAAAGATGGTCTTCTGAGTGAATTGGAAAGAATAATATTTTATAAAGCTAGATTTAAAATACATTCTTTTTTTACTCAAGAATCACATTCTAAATGTTACGTAAAAAAATTCTTAAATCGTATTCAAAAAGAATTAATTATCTTAAGTTCTAGAAAAAGGATTAAAGGAAAAACATCAAGATTTCTTTTTTCATCACAGTGAATAAGAAATTAAATTCTTTTTAAGTTATAAATTCTTCCAGAGAGAGATTCCTTTTTTAAATATCCATTGGGGTGGGTAAAAATTTATCTATTGCTTGTAGACATGAAAGCATTTGTCCATTTATATCTATTTTCTTTTAACATAATTGGTGAAACTCTTTTGACCTTATATTGACAATTTAATTGTTATTTCTATTACATGTTTCATATTAGATAAATAGAATTATTAAATTCCATTGAAATACCTTTCCAAATAATTATAAGATACTTCTAACGTATGAAAAAGAGCAATGAAAACTTTTGGAGTCTTTTAGTAAGATTTCCTAATTATGGGGACCAAACGAGACATATTTGACGAGGTGATCTTTAAAAGGTATGGGGGAAAGAAAAGAAAATACTGAATTCGAAAAGTAATAACTGCTGTAATACTAAAATATTTAAAAAATACTTAAATATATTCGATTTGCTGGTTCATTTAAATTACACTCATTTTGGAGTTACACAAATGCTATTGGCAACGTATATCATCGTACCAAACCAAGGTCATATAAAGAGGAATCACCCAGAGCTGATACATCACTTATTGATCTTCCATGTCATATCATATGTAGAATCTGAGTTTTACATAATTTCTATGAGTAATAACTCACTTAATTTTATTTGATAAAATTTGATTCAACCAGGATTCGTCTTTGACATTATTACACATCCTGATTCGTCCCAAACATCTTCATTCATGAAAATCTTGATTTTAATTCATGATCTATTTGAAATAATTTTTTTGTGCAGGGAAAACTAAGTAAATTAATTCTTTTACTTACTAAGTAAATTAATTATTTTACTTACTTACTAAGAAAATTAATTCTTTTACTTATTTCTTTTTTCAAAAATAACCAGCACAACATTAAACACATCGGTCTAGTTTATTCAGGAAAAGAATCAAATTTAAATACAAATATTCGAAACTTCTTTGATTATTCAAAGTCCTAAAACTGTTTGAAATTTTTAAACAATTTAATTTGAATTTGTTCCTTACCATAAGTACTCACATCACAAAGTGAGTCGCAAGTTATTTCATTTTCAGTTAAATGTAGATTTTCATAGAGAGAAATGTGTGTACTTACTTGAAATTTCTTCTTAAGGATTTCAAATATTTTGAAAAAACATTTAAACTCAAGTACAGAAAAGAAAAGAAAAATATATTTCATACATATATTAAATTTTTCATTCTATAACCAACGAGGCGCGTTATATAATACTTCAGCTTTATCTTTCAAGTTTCTACACATTATAAAACTATGCAATTCTCATTAACATATCAAATATTTAAACTAGGAAAACGGCGGAAAAAAAAAGATTTATGTTGAAGCCCCAAAATGCTCACAATGCTACTTGAGTAGAGTATGATGTTCGTTTTAAGTTCTCACTCTCTTGTATATAAACTGTCTGGCAAAGTATTCAATCCATTCATATTTATATATGTAAAATATGAAAGTTTGAAGTTGGAAATGTTATATGGGACTTTTCTTTATCCACTGTGGACATGGAAAAGGTGTTTCCTCTTAGGGGGAGAAATTGGTGGATTTTGACGACTTAAAACATGTTTATCTATTTTTTATATTATCACTTTATGATACATTTTATTTCTTTCCCTATTTTTTTCATACACACACACACACACACACACACACACATATATATATATATATATATATATATATATATATATATATATATGTGTGTGTGTGCATGCGTGTTACTCATTGTATAACATATTTTTGTGATTCTGGAGAACTTATAAAAGTTATTTAAAATATTAGTTACGAATAAAAACTGTATTTGAAGTTACAAATGAGAGGTTTGTTTGAATGTTTTACTACAAAAAGTTATTAGATGTTGCCATTAGGTGTTGCAAATGAGAGCTTCCATATATTAAATGGAGCTAAGACATATTTGATCGATGCGTATATTAGTTTTTGTTTGGAAGCCATTTGATGCCACCCCAAACTGCAATTGCTGTCACGTTGATTTGATGCCATTATATGTTTATTTGCGACCATCAAACATACTTTGATTTCCCATTATCCCGAAAACAAAACAACAATCATGATTCCATCAGTTGGTAAAATTTTGGTGGCGATAGTTTGGGATGCAAATGGGCCATATTCATATATTCCCGAGACAAAGGGAAAGTGGTAATGTTTCATTTCTAGCAAGGAAGCCTTTTGAAGCACTCTCGTATACAAAGGTATTTTCCTATTGTATAAGAATACATCAAACCAACTAAAAATTTGAAAAAAATATGTTTCTCAACACAAAACAGTACTGATATCTGAAAATATAGAGTAATTTGACAATAAAATATTCATACATGACGTATAATACATGACATACGATCATTTTAATATCTTCCTAATTAATGACGCTACAAAAAGCACTACATTTACCTTGTTCAAATTTTAATATTTTAAATATCCACCGACACTGACGACAAAAAATGCACTCATAATTCTTCTTATTTCACTGATGCCACTTCTTTGTCTTATCCTATTATTATTAGATGAAGATTTGGAGGGAAAAGGAGGTTGTTTAATTACTGCATTACAATAACCACTATTATTCATCCTGACATTTGAAGTCTACAATAATCAGAAACTAATTCGTTGAATTGATGCCGTTAATCTCAAAGGGGAACTATCCATATAAAGGATATTTTTTTTTTTGCAAATACTAGTTCTTTTGAGAGAAAATTAATTACATAAGGATATTAAAAAGATCATGTAATCTTGTCTATTATTTTATGACACGCATGGATTACTAGGCTATTTCTTATATAATTATAATTCTAATTACGTTAGGAAGATGGGAATATATGTAGAGATGTAGATATTCTTTGCTAAATGGATAATGTACTAAATTATATTAACGTTTCATGGAACTGATTTATGCATATCTAATATTTCAATTAGACAATCAGGTTTTAGACTGTTTTATTGCAGCAGATAAAATGGGTGCTTCTGTATTCTATCTTTCTCTAGCAAGATATTCATAATAATACTCTTTTATCACTATGTTCGTATCTAGTAGAAACTTTCTTACGTCAGAAAACTAATAAATGAGAAAACTAATAAATTGTTCTTTCCAAAGATGGTTAATCTAATTATTTATCACTAGATAATACCCTAAACTATTGCAAAATTTATTCAAATTAATGATGTTTAATCAAAAAATATGGAAAACTCTACCTGTCCATGTATGTCACCGATATATTCTTCTTCACCTAGTAGAGCACTTTTGGAAGGTAGATCTGACCATATGGCCCTCTAAAGGATCTCTCATAGACACCTGAGGAGACTTGAATTTTTAGGATCCTTAGATTTTGGCCCAAAGGTTTTTCCTATTTGCAGCTTATAAGCAGATGAACCAGGTCAGTCCTTTATATATTCTAGCATGCTTGAATTTATGTATGATGGATTTTATCACTTGCCTGCTCTGGTAATTGGCATAATTTGCATCAATAGTTACATATATCAAATCTAACTGGAGGCTAAACCAGAGGAATGGAAAACAACAACAACATTACCTTTGTTATTTAACGTTTAAAGATAACAGCAAAACAAATAATCAGTATTGTACCGTGTTGCCTCAAACCATGGTCTGATGACGATAACAGTATTTAAACTGCAATCTTTATCTTCTAAATTCTAAAAAATGTTACAGAAAGAAGGATTCCTTTTGAATTTACTCGAAATAATTCTTTGTTTCTTTAAATGATGTATAATGTTATTTGCACTCAAATCCACAAATGACCCATTAAAAAATTTATGTTTCTATTTTACATTTAAAAATAATTCTAATATGGTGAATACTCATTCTTTACACACGCACATCAATGTGTTTTCTCTACTTATGTTAAGTTTAATTTAGTTACTTAGTAAGTATTATTCGAGTATGTACTGGTAATACTTCTATAATAATAATTTCATCGTAGTAAATTCGTGAAACCCAAAACTATCTCTCTTATCGTAGTTATTCCATAAATAACAAATGACTTTCTTTTCTTATTTCTTTACGTATTCAACATCTTCTAAGTGCATTGAATATTTATTAATACATTAATGTATGATTTGGTTTTAAATCAGTTTTCAGTTTTTATACTTGATTTACCTGTTTATAAAAATTTAATTATTTGTTAGGTATGTATGTTTATCACAAAAGCTCACATAGATGCAATAGAATCATGAAAAATTCCAGTTGAAGTATTGAATATTAAAGTGTCTTTGAAAAATATAACGTTTTATAAAAAGAAATACACGTGTTAAATATTTTAAAATTTAAATATAGTGTTCAAATTTAATTTTTTTTTCTTGGAGCATTTTTTACTGAAGTTATACAGATAAAAGAAATATTATTTTCATCTCTAGGATATGACATTTTATCAGATTCGCCATAAAATCATTTTAAAATGGATGATAAGAATAACAATAGAATTAAGCTTAGCATATTAATTCAAAATCATATACCAACATCACATATCATTATTTAAAAATTAATCATGGTAATTATCTACTTTAATCTAAGTACATTATGTTTCTGCATATGAATAATCATAATAATAAAAACATAAAGTGAATTTCTTTCAAATTAGCTGTTTGCGTTCAAAACGATTAAAAAGCTCTGATTTCAAGTAATTAAACCACGTACTGAAAAGAATAATAACTGAGATGTTTAAAGTAACGAACGAAATATGCTTTAACTTACTCAAAAGATTTTATTTATGTATTTTCAATAATAAAAAATATTAGAGAAAAAAAGAGTATCTCTTTCGATTTATTCAATTTTCTAATCATAATTAAATGTAAAATTATTCAATGAATGCTTTATTGAAAATTTTGGTGAAACAGTAAAACACAATAGTTCTTTAAATTAAAGTAAGTTGAAAATGACACACAATAATAAATTAATATTCTCAGCTTTATTAATTTGAAACATCAATACGCTATGTAGAGAAATATATCCTATATCAAAATATTTTGAGGCCTCCAGACACTTAGTTGTTTCTCATTTCTGTATAACTGTATTCTCGGTATCTTTTAAAACAAATTTATTCCATAAATTTATCTCTCTGAGCATATTTTTCAACTGAAAACATCAAAAAAAGTTTAACAGGAAGTCATTTATTAATGAAAATCTCACACAAAATAAAGTTTGTTACTAAATTTTTCTTAAAAAAAACATACTTTTAAAAAGAATATTTACGCAAAGGTTAATTGAAAGTTCTTATGAGGATTTTATATACTAGCTTTGGTATAGCCCAATCGAAATAATTGTTTGTATAGCCCTATAATTATTTTATCGAAGTGCCTCTAATATATACGCACTCGAACAAATGAAATTTATACATTACAATCCTAAAGATACAAAAATATTTAAATATCTCCTTGTAATTTTTTCGTTATATATGTTTAATAATGTAACAATTAAATATTTGAACTGAAATTAATCATTACACTAATATAAAGATGAGAAGGTTTATAAAATAAGTATTAACTCTTGAGAAATTAAATATGATTCTATAAAAGATCTGTTTTAAAAACATTTGACATTTCATAATAATTTAATGTTATATTATGGTTAACATAATCTTATTTTATTTAAGTTTTTAATTGCTTAAGATAAAGTTAATTAAAAACATAAGAAAATGTTTATGCATATAAAATATAAGTTTATCTTATAACATTTGACTATTAATATTTATTTTACTTAGTTATAAAAATAGATATGATTAAAATTCAGTAGAATTAAGAAAGATGTTAGGTCTTCACTGATAAAGAATTCAGATTTGTATAATTAATTACTGAGGGAGTGAGCAACTAACATACTTCAATTGAGGGAAATTCTCTTTTTCGGTATTATAGATACTCTGAGAAAATATTCATGAAAAAAAAAATGTCTTACTCTATGTGCCATCGTAGATTTAATGGTTTTTCTGGATTATTATTATATTTCACTACCATTCTCTTAAAACAGAAGTGCAGGAAATTGTCCTTCATAAATCATTTATATCTCAATTCTCATTATAAAACTTTTTATAGTTAGAAGAAAAGTATTTCTTTTTTGCTTTGTGTTAATTAATTTCCTACGAAATCCCTATAAAAATCATTATTATACATGCCTCTTTTAATAAATTATTTCTCTGTAATTAATATTTTTTTTTATTTTTTATTTTGAATTTTCATAATTTAATTGAATAATGCATTTTAAATATCTTTTAATAACGTTAATAAATTCAATTTATTACACAAAAATAAATGGAAAACATATTTATAAAATTAGTTTAAACACAAACAGCAGAAGTTTAATTATAATTGCCTAAGTACTTTTTAAGGAACTTTATTGAAAAAGGTTTGTAGAAGTTTTTTTTTTTTTTTTTTTTTGAAGAATTAAGAGAAATAAGATTTTAACAGAGTGAATCTTTATATAATGTAACTCCAACACACAACTCAGCAATGATAATCACAACTGGACCAACAAGAAAGAAAACATTTATCAGACCATGAGTAGTCAGGTAAAAATTGTAAACAGAAATGTGAAAGAAAATACATTATTCAAATTTAATTATAAAAGAAAAATTATATATAAAATTAAAATCAAGTAAAGTAAATGAGCGATAAATGGACTAAGACATCATAAATTTCAAAATATATTATTAATAAAAAATGTACAAGACCAAAACTTTGAAGAAACAGAAAATTGGAAAATAATGCGCTTAAAGTGGAAACAGGTTTTAGAATGTTTAGGCAGATTATTCTATAATTATTGGCAAATCTATAATTATTATCCCCATCAGCAAAATATATTAATAAAAATAATTATAAAATTAAAAAAACATTTGAAAAAACAAGTTAAAAGCAAAATAAAAACAATAAAAAACAATAAACAAAAAGACAATACAACCCCAAATGCATACTCACACATAACAAGCACTAAAGTAATTGTAGATTATAAATGTTATTATGAACCTAAAAAATGAGCTAAAATAAGAAAAAAAAATCCATGAACATATAATCACGTGTGGGAAATCTTCAAATATATTGTATTAATGCAAACAAAACTAAGCTATACATTTTTCATGAAATTTCAAATATACTTTAAATTTAAAAATTGAAAATATTAATTCACTAACTTTTTGAAAACTCTCTATGCAATATTTCAAACCAAACACAATAGGGATGTGTGTGTGTGTGCTTATATATATGTGTGTGTGTGTAAGTATATATATGTGTATATATATATATATATAGATATATATATATATATATACATACATACATATACTGGTGTTCAAAAAAGAGAATTTTCGATTCTAGAGCTACCAGACAGATTTTAATGAAATTTGGTGTGTACATAGGGTTGATATAATACAAGAAATTAATTATTCAACAGTTATAATTCATACACATTATTGTGCGTAACACTCATCGGGGTTGCAAGGTATGAAAAATCAGTTGCAGAATAGAACAAAACAAATGGGTTAATAGGAAGTATGTTGCTCTCTTACAGATACATAAGCCTAGCAACGGGATTTTAAGCTGAAAATAAGAGAGTTTAGAGCTCCTGAGGCAATTGCTCCTACTTGTTCTATCACACTGTATTTAGATCTTGGATGGTTCTCGGAAGGGGCTTGCGAATTATAATTGCCCTTCCCAGAGCGTCCTAAGCATGCTCTGTAGGATTGCAGACATTTGGCTGGCCAATGCATCAGGCGAATATCCTCAATTTCCATAAATCGTCGACCAGCTGAGCTGTATGTGACCTCGCGTTGCCATCCGTGAAACGGAAATCGGGACCATTTGGATCCCTGAAAAGGCGGATATAGGGATCCGAAACCACTTCCCTATACCTCTCAAAAATCGAAGTGTCTCTTTCAAAGACATTGAGGTGTGAGTGTCCATCCAAAATAATGCCTATCCAGACCATCAAGCCTCTGTTGCCGTAATGATTGATGTCTAGGACATTGGAGGACAGGTAGAAGGTCCCTGGTTTTCTTCATATGAAAGTACGGCGAAAATCACTGATTAGGCTGAGCCGTACAAATGTAATTGACTGCATAAGACTGTTCGAGAATTTTTTCAAAGTTATTTGAAATGTTTATCGGATGAACGGAATTTGTCATGCTCGAGAGAAATGGATCTTAACTTTTAGAGATTATACAAAAGGGGCAATAGAATTTGTTTAACCAATAAAAAGTTTAGCGTATTTATCATAAATCTTAAAACGTTACACCATGCTTGTCACTCAGATTTTCAACATTTTAGTCATGAGGTTCGTCTTATAGTTTGGGTTGTAAAGCAACGGTAAAATATTAAAATTTGCTATGATAATTTTGTACATTAATTTATACAGCCATGATATTAGGAACCTATTAAAAATCCTTTATTTATAAGATACAGTTGTGTTTGGAAATCATTAAAGTACAGAGTTAAAAAAAAAAACCTAAAGTCAATTTCTACTTAGCTCAACAAAGAAATTATTTATTTTAGTTACTTTTCATTAAATAATTACAATTAATGTAATTATGTACATACATAAGAAAGAATCACAATATTAAAGACAAATGACATTCAAGACAAATGACATAGTAGAAGCATTGGGCTGTTTTTTATTTCATTCGGTAAATTAAATGGTTGGAATACAGTTCAACTCACCCACCCTTAGCGACAGGAATTATTTGGCGGTAATTTGCCTAATGTGGCTAGCCTGGTCCGCTTCGGGGACTTAACGTTAAACCAAAAAAAAATCACCAAGCTTGGCAATTTTTGAAATCACTCCAAGTGGTTTGACTAAACTGCGTTTTCACCAATTAAATTTAAGTAAATGAATTAATATTTGAAAAAACTGTATTAACATAAAGTGTCATTCACTACAAGTTTAAAAAAATGTATTTGAACTTGAGTGTATGAATATGGCATGTAGCATTTTTTTTCTAGAATTTAATCCCACCTATATTTGGATCTACAAAAATCTAAGTAAAATATACTTACGAGGCTATTTGGAGTACATTTATCTACTAGTTCGAATTCATATTTCTCTCATAGATTCCACCAATTTTGACTAAACCATCAACCGCTATGCATCTCAGGTTACAATACTACCTCCACCATGTTTAACCCTTTGTTGGGAGGTATATAAGAAACATTAAATGTTTGCAAAATTTCATCTGATTTCATTAATAATGTTAAAAGAACACAATATCAAGCGGTAAAATAAATTTTTATTTATTTCCTGATTCTTAAGACACGATATATATAATATATCACCACCCCTGAAGGACATTCTATTTGCACACTCCTTCGAAGAAATAATAAATACTTTCATAAAAAATTACATTATTTTAGTTAATTTGGCAAATATTAAGATCACAAAACACTTTTGAAAAAATCAGAACTTTATAATGTTGTATATTTATTTCTAAGAGTGATAATTTGAAGAAAATATGTCAATTAATTTAAGTATAGATATTTTATACATTTATAATTTTCATAGTTTAATGCTAAAACTATGTTATAAACTTAACAAGACAATTTTAGGTGAAACACATTTACAAATTTATTAAAAATAAGGCATTTTTTTACTGTACAGACTGAAGTGAAATTTTCTTCCCCACTTGTTTCTGAAGATAAATCCGATTCATCAGAAGGAAGATCTTCAAACAAATCAAGTTCTCTCTCATTCGAAAGTCCCCATATAGGTATTCTTTTAAAGATATATTTTGGAATATATATATTTAAAAAAATATTTAAAACTAGATTATATAGCTGCTTAAA
This sequence comes from Nephila pilipes, assembly GCA_019974015.1. Classification (NCBI taxonomy): domain Eukaryota; kingdom Metazoa; phylum Arthropoda; class Arachnida; order Araneae; family Nephilidae; genus Nephila; species Nephila pilipes. The sequence goes on along the minus strand of BMAW01116421.1, from coordinate 43,720 downwards.
ATAAAATTTGAATTTTTCTGAAATAATTCTGCACCACACTATTATACGAAACAGTCATTAATCTGAGTCACGAAAATTAAACGAAAACATGAATTCAATGAACTCTAGATAAACCTAAAATTCTTTTCGTTGTATGGTCACTGCAAAAGTTCAAAAACTAGATGAGCATGGTAATTGAACCTATTCATAACGTTTCCTCCCACATTTAGTGAACAGAAATGTCAAACAAATAAACAAAAAAAAAAAAAAAGGTCCAGCCCTTCTTACTCTGAATTATTTACAGGATGTTAGCGTCCAAACGATTATGTTCTTCATACAAAGTGGATATATCTTTGCTGTATTGTACCTTTTGTAATATCAATTGTCAATGGTTTTTTTATCAGTTTACTTAGACATTTTGATAAAGTCTATCGCTAGAGGCAATAAGTATCTATTCTCGCCCCTTTTTTGTCGGCAGCTTTTTATCATTTATTTTTATCTTATACTAACACTTTGTATCCATGATTGTTAACAAGTCTCATGTCTATCAAAGACGACAAGTCTCTAATCTGATGTGTCCAGCCTGTTCTGTCTTATGTGTCTTGAAAGGTTGTTTTTCGATTTTTTTCCTCTTTTTTTGCAATAGTTTTGGTTTTTAGATATCCTTTTCACCCCTGCGTTTTTTTAGTGGGCATGCACCGCGTTAATAAATTTCTGTTCCGGTTTTAAATTTCTTTTCTTAGGAGAATAATTCTGATTTTTGCCACACTGGAACTCGAAAACATATTTAAGACTTCTATCTTTCACTAAAACATAGCGAATCGTCCCATATCAGTTTGAATCGAAATTTTCAGTGCTGCCATCTGTTGCTCACTAACCCCCTGTGTGTTCTAGAGGGGCGGTGGTATAATTATGATACCACTTAATTTAGAGTATTAAACCAATGCTTTATATATTTTGTTTTGAGTAATTAGTAGTATTTACATAAAGTTTCAAACATTAAGATTGGGTAGTTTATGAATTTAAAATTTTCAAATCATTTCAGATAGATTTCTGTGAGGCATAAAACAATCATTTGTTGGGAGCTTTCATTAACATCAAAGGAATAATTTTAATAATTATTCTGCATGGTTATATCATCTAATTTAAATAAATAAAACTATAAGCTGCCGTTTGATGATACATGTGTGGGGAAAAAAGTGTACTATATTAAGATTTTTAACACTCTAAATATGTGGTATAAAAAATATACCTCCGCCCCTGAAAGTGTTAACAGATAGTACTACGTGTTTCTGAAGTAATTACTTATCTACTCTTCCCCTCACATATCTCACATAAGGTATGCTAAATATCTAGAATATTAAAATGACCTTAACTGACTTTGTATATTTATATTCAGAATGTTTTATACATTGAGTTACTACAGTGTTGTTTTCTAAATAAATGTACGTTAATTAACAAATACATATCTGAAATTTATATTCGTGAGATCCCAAAATGTTAAACTTATCAGATTCTGTTAGAGTTTAAGAACCCATGCAAACAGTATCTTTCAATATTTTTTCATAGAGACATGACTTCTATCTAGCTTTGCAATCTCTGATTCAATCTTCTTCAAATCGCTTTCAGGTAGTTCCAGGTATTATTTGTTTTCTTGCAATAACTTATACATTGTCAACCATCTGAGATGATGTTTGCGATCTCTCTACACAGCCTTTTTCGGCGATTGTTCAACTCTTAGCGTTGAGAAATTTTAATTTCCTTTTCTTTTGAGATTTAAATGTGAGTCAGAAATTTCTAGACAATTAATATTTTGTACTACAAATTTTGCACATTTACTAGTTTTATGGAGTTTAGTTTGGCTCTTGTTAGTCTCTATTAAAACTGTATTTTTAAAAGTTTTTCTTGACAAAGTTTATTACTTTGCTGCATTTCTGATAATAAAGGAGATGTATTTTATAATTTAGGTTAAATTAACAGGACTTGATTATACATAGACACACTAAAAGCAATGAGCACAGATTAACAATCATTCCGAGAAAACACGAATTTCGCATTAACGTCATGATTATATGTTACTGACTGCCGAATGCAACGACATTTGCTTTCTTTGTTACCTAAATTCGATATTAGTGTTGATGTAAGTAAATTAAGTGATTTCGAATAGCACTTTTGTAGTTAACGTAATAAGATAAGGACAGTCTAGTACTTTAGGATATGGTTGTACTTAATTTGGAAAAGTCATACAGTTAAAATTATGGTAACATTTTATACAAGCATAGTTTCATAAAAATAGACTTGATAAATAAAATGGTGTATCAATGCAACACTTGATAAAAGTCATTGTTAAAAATGAAAAATAATAGTGTTTATTATTATGCATTCAATATACAGGATTTCAACATCAAATATGCTTTTACTGATTAATCTATGATTTAAAAATCCCATTTATTAACTAGGAAAAATTGTATGTTAGTTTATTTCAATATATTTGGTATTACCGCATGAAAAAAAGTTTAAATGTATGATATAGGATTTGAAATGATCCAAGATATTGTTATGATACAAATTAATCAATACAAAAGTAATGAACATTTTTTTTCACGAAATGTTATCTCTCAAACTTAATTATTAAGATTTGATTGGATAGAATATATATATATATATATATATATATATATATATATATATATATATCAGTAAGGAATAATTGACGATTCCATACATTATTCCGATGAGGATCACCGTCTGGTAATAACGGATATTAAGTCAAATAGGAACTCGAAATATCTTGGTGACGTAACTTGAAGATTTCGAGACAAACGTATGAGTACTCTTACAGGTAAGACGTCTCATCTTCATCTGACTATGGCTCCAAATATGAGAATATTATCCCACTGTTTCTTTGTAGTATTCAAAGGGAGGTTACTTTATTAAATTAAGTTAAGCTAATAATCATTCCTTTTCTTAGGAAAATAAGATATTTATTTTATGCTTACTTTACTGTCAAAATAATAACATATTTACCTTATATAGATCATTATTTATTATTTCGAAATGTAATGAAAATAAACATTTAAGAGAAAAATGTTCTTTCTGAAATTATTATTTTTATCTTCAGGGAAGGGGAAGAAAAGCTATCCATCAACTGCATAACTTAAAGTAGAATATTTGAAAAGGAGAAAGAAGGATGAAGAAAAGTATGCAACATTTTGCGAAATGTTTAATGAAATATATGCACATGAAATTCGACATATATTGAAATTTAAAATGCAAGAAATTATTTATAAACTATCTATGCAAAATCTTGCTAAGAACATATTTAGTCACCCAAGGTGCACTTTTTTATAATTATTATTAAATTACTCAATTAAATATAAGAATTAAAGTAAAGGATGAAACATCAAGAAATTGTCAATAGTAAACTTTTCCGATATTAAATATTAAAGGAAACAATCAATTATTAAATTTAATATATTTGAGGTAAATGTAATTAAAATTAAGGGATACGATAAATTATTAAGTTGAATATATTCAAGCGAAACGCAATTTAAATTGAAGTATACGACAAAAAGATGAAAAGTGATTTGTAAGCTAAAATGCTCCACCTAAAACAATAGCCCCTTGTGGCTAAAATAATATTATATTAATCTTATGGTAATCATACAGATATTGGCCCAGAGCACCACCGAATTTATAATAATAACAGATTACTGGAAAATCACTAATAATAACGCATTTAAGTAGTAAACGTTATGCATTAGTGTATAAATTTAATATAGTACACGAAAAGAAAATGTAAAACACTGAAAATAACCAAAACTATAAAAAATATACTGTTATATATCGATAATTAATACATAACTCCAATGAATTAGAAACCATAATTTTTTTTAAACTTTTCGTTTTTTTTTAACATTTTAAACTATTCGTTCTGCACTTGTTCTTAAAGTTAATTTTATATCAGAATTTTACTTATGAGGACATAATTTCCTCCTACCAAAATAATGGATGTAGCGAAGAAATTATTGGCTGCTTTGTGAGATATTGTTTGAACAGCTGTTGTCACTTCTCCTCCTTTTCCTATTCAACCTTTTCTGTTGAGGTCACATCCTCCTCTATTATGTCAGTGTTCGTCAGAAACTGGTTGGTTTCCACTTCGTCACCGGTCTGCCACTCGATTACGTCGTTTGCTCTAAGAATGTTGTCAGTTCTTTATGAACGCATACATTAGTGCAGCTCGACAAGGTGCACATGATTTTATTTTTTTTAATTTGATTCAAAATCTCATTTTTATCCACAAGAATAATGTTTTATGTTAAGTTACAGTACATAAATTTTTAAGCGTATCACTGGCTATACACAAAAATACAATAATACAACACTGCGAGTTAGAAAGCGAATGCAGACTTCTACAGTTACCATTCTATCAAGGAATAAAGTGATTGAGGATTTACAGTATCTTTCACCTCTCACTGAAGTCATTGACAGGGACAAGCAATGACTTATTTGCTTCTGTAAAAACGTTGAATTGCTGGAATGGGTGGAGAGTTCAAGAGCAGTATTATAGAGGAAGTACTGAAATTTCTATGCAATGCTTAGAAAATACAGTACACAACAGTCTAATTTTTATTCATTATTGGAGAATAAAATTTTTTTTATTTTAATCACTTTTCACTTTTTCGTATGTTTCTGTCCTCTTAATTTATGGAGATTTGAAGTTGTGTATTATTTGCATAGAAAAATGCAAGATGTTAGTTTTCTAGTTTTCAAAACTAGTTTAACAGATATAACACATCAATCAATAACTCCCGAGACTAACCCAGAGATGGCGCTCGTAGTAAACCAGTAACCAGGTTTTTCTAGAGTACTAACCTTTGCTTGAAACGTGTCAAAATTTTAAGTCGATCGGACCAGAAACAGCTGAGTTATCGAGGTTGGAGTAAAGTCGTTTTGTAGTTTGTTTAAAAAATGGAAAAAACCGAGTTTCGTGTTCTGATAAAACATTGTTTTTTAATGGGTAAAAACACCGTGCAAGCGAAACAATGGATTGAAAAATGTTACCCGGACTCTTGTCCATCAAAAGCAACGATTTGTCGGTGGTTTGCCGAGTTTAAACGTGGTCGTACCGATACAAATGACGCGGAACGCTCGGGTAGACCTGTGGAAGCCGTTACACAGGAAAATGTGAGTGAAGTGACAAAAATTATAATGAAAGATCGTAAAGTGAAGCTCCGTGAGATTGCTGAGATGACACAGATATCATATGGAAGTGTATTTTCTATCCTTAATGAAAAATTGAGCATGAAAAATGTTTTTTCCAAGTGGGTGCCGCGATTGCTTTCGATGGAACAAAAACAGCAACGAGTCGATGATTCAGAAAGCTGTTTATCGCTATTTACTCGCAACAAAAAAGATTTCTTGCGAAAAAAGAAAAAAAAAGAAGAAAAAAAAATTGGAAAAAATTTTTTTTGGGAAAAGCGTTGGAACGATTGTATCACCCTAAAAGGTGATTAACTAAAGGTGTTATGTTGATGAATAAAAAAAAAAATTGCAAAAAAAATGTTGTTTTCAATGTTAGTCTCGGGAGTTATTGATTGATGTGTTATAGTCTTTAGCCTGAATTCACATATTTGATTATTTTATAAAACATCCATGCATATACACCCAACATACGCACACAAATACACGCATTCATCCGTTCATTCATCATATATGTGAAATTTTTGTCTAGGAAAGACTTTTCGTACGTGTAAAAGGAATCATGGCTTTAAATAATAAATAATGGAGATCGCTAGAGAGAAAATAGAATCAAGTATCAAAGATATCCTTTGCAAGTTGACTGTGGTTAAGTTATAGTAAATAATTTCAATCAACTGTCCAGGTTCTTTCTATTGATTAGAGATGCTAGAATACAATTTATTTTCATAAGAAGTAGTTAAAATCTTGAGGGCACTTATAAAATTTATATTTAAAATGAATGTTTTAAAATGAATGAATTAAATATTTTATTCATTTTTCATGGATGATTGAATGATAAAGCAGTTTTATGTATTTGTTTCCTCTTAATTTTATTTTCTGTTGCGAATTTCTACTGCTCAGCTTTATACTTCTTTTTAATTTTCAGCTATAGTTGTTATTTTTAATCTTTAATTTATTTTCCTTTGCAATGTAATTCTTTTTATGGTACATATGTTCATATATATTACAAATCATGAAATAAAAAAAAGTCGAATAATAAGAAAAATATACAACTTTAAGTGAAACAAACGCAAAGAACTACTCATAAAAATGTTCCATACAAAGAGAAAAGAAAAAGTGCACTCAACTAAGAATTCATAATTTGAGAATCAAATAAAATTGAGATTCGTTTCCATTTTTCTTTTTTTATCTGATAAAAAGGAGTGGGAAAAGGAATTTATATTTCTGTTTAAAGATACAAATATAAATCGCAATTTAAAATGGTTAAAAGAACAAGAACAAAATTTTACTTGAAAGAGGCTATTATAGAAATAGAAATTCCGTAAGAATAGCTGTAAAAATCAATAGGAATAGAAAGCCTTTTGGTGTTTACTGAGATATTCATTTGAACGTAAACAGATTATATTTTATTTAAGTGTTTTACTTAAGACTAGATATAATTTCTTTTTAATCTGTTCGTTGTTGTAGAAAATAATAATTTTTCTTATCTTTTTCAGTTCCATCAAATAGAATTAAATGAATGTTAATATATTTCTTATTAATTCCTACAGAAAAACATTATTCCCTTTTTTTATTCTTTAAATTTTCAATAGATTTTATCACGCATCTTAAGCAATCAGACACTAGAGGAAAGAAATAGTTTGTATCATTATAATTTTTTCAATGGTAACCTAAAAATCCTTTTCAGTTACAGAATAGAATTAAACAATTTATTTGTTACGATTCTGAAATAACGTTTGATTAGCTATTTATTTTTCAGATTCTTGTAGAATCATATATACAGTTACCGTTAGCACATATATTGCACTGAATTAATATTCTTGTTTTAACAAATTTCAAATTAAATCTTTATTAATTTACATGTTTGTAAAATAATTAAGATTAATAATTAGATATGTAACTTTAGTTAATTATTTAGATTTTAAATTCTTCTATCATATATCGTATTTTCAAAAGTATTCAAATTAATATATTAAATGCTGAATAATATATCATATCCTGGCACATTAGAACAAGTATTTCAAGATCTTAATGGATATTGTCAAATGTAAGGTATAAAGTAAAATATAAGTTTAGATAAGAGGATAAAAGGTTATAGCGCTTTTTTTCCCTTCTTTAATTCCACTGCCATTGTTTCTTTTAATTATATAGCGCATAAATACCAGACTCCAATTAAATATACATAAGAATAAGATAAAATACTTCATTAATAATCACTGAGGAATAAATAAGGACGCTCTCTCTCAAATTCCACTTAACTCACCAGTTATAAATTAGGATCAGTTTACAAATGCATTTGTTCTGATTCAACCATTCCTCTCAAACAGCCGATTCTTATTTCAGTACTTGTAACTAAAATTCACTTAAATCCAATAGATTAATGGCGATGCTTAAATACAACTTACAAATATTTTATAGCCTGACATAACCTTCTATTTCCCTTTAATTGCCTTTCAATTCTATTTCATTAAAATGTAACTTTATCTAATTCAATTAGCTTCACTTTTATCTTCATATAACTGACTTAATCACATTTCATTTGGGTTGGGAAGAATTGCAATTTTATGCAATTGCAAGCAGGCAATTCAATTTATTATTAAGTTTCCGAGGTTAGTCGCGATCCCAACGTGAGAAAAAATCCCGAATGAAAAAACAACACTAAATTAAATTTGTTTTTTCAAGTGAGATAAAGATTAACAAGGTAAAAAATTATGTTAAAAGTAACTTGAATTTTCAGTGGTACGTTACTTTATGCAACACTATATTACTTATGTAAGCTAAATATAATTAACATAAAATGAAAAGGCAGGTACGAGAAAGTTTTGTTTTACCAATTATATTCTATTGAGGCTAAATGGGAAAGAGAGATTTGTTATATCTGATTAATATGAAATTAAAACTAGACAAAATGTTATTCTGATCAATATATTCTTATCAGATTTATTTTACCAGAATAACATTAATCACATCATTCGCCTTTTATAATTTAATTTCAGGGGGAAATACGGCAGCCGTAATTTCTGATAGTTTATTAGCTACATATTTCTTCTAGAGACGTTTCAAAGTTACTCAGTATCATTTTTCCCATCCGGGAATCAAAGGAAACTACCTAACATAAAGAAACCACGCAATAAACATTCGTTTTGTTCAGAGCACTTCGAAAAGGGGAAAGAGGAGTTGTGATTCACAGTTTTTGTGGGATCGAGTAAGAGAATCGCAGCGATTAATTACCTGTATTTCTTTCAGTACTTAGCTTTTAAATCAGACTACTATATCATTGAAATGCTGAGAGTAAAGTCATGTTTGTCATACATTTACTCATAAGTTGAGCTTTTTTTGAGCTTCCAGGCTGCGCCAGCGACCCGCAATCTCTTATCAGATTTCAGTTGCTTGATTCTTGGTAGAAAATGGAATTTTAACGCTTTGTAGATAGTTAGATGAGAGGCTGGTTTTTAATTAAATGATGAAATCAGGAACAGATCGCTGAAAGAATGTTATCCTATTGGTTATCAGAGTGTGGAGGAGAGTTTTACTATTGGCTGACTCAGAAAGATTCTATCTTGGAGGAGGAGAGACTACTGTGCTGACTACACAACTGATTTAGCAATTGGAATTGTGAAATATTTTTTTTTAAAGTTAAAGGAAAATAAGAAAAAAATATATAAAGTGGAAACATTTTCTAATTTTTTTTCTTTCAAAAAGGATCAATTGAGATTAAGGGGGTTAATATGAATCTAGAAGGATTCTTCAAGGCTGGGAGCATGATTGTAATGTTGAAAACCCCTCTATTTATTAATTTTGCTGTCATTATTATCCCTTTAAGAACATTACCAGAGTTAATTTGTTAAACGTAATATATGTAATTTCCTTTAACCAAGATAACTGAAACTGGCTCAACTGTATCTATCTTGTCGAAATCGTTTAGTTCGGGTAAAGATATACAAATAATCTGCATACCAAGTATACTCAACAATAATTCGAGAATTTTTTTCTAGTGCATGACATAGTACGTATTTTAGATTAGGTTGTCAGTAGATGCCGGAATTTCTTTGCACGAATCGAATCACATTGTTTTTATGTCTTATGTCCACCAAGGAATTTTCTGAGCAACATTTTCGAGATCTTATTCCTATAACCATTACAAAACAAAACACTACGAGACAATGTGTTACGTGTGCACCCAAAACGGAAGCCAAAGGGAAAACGCTTCTAAACTAAGAACTGCAGACTCAGACTGCTACGTTGCCTTTTGAATAGTACCATGTTATATTCTACTGTTGCCCTACCCGACTAAACGTTATTTAAACAAACTCATAACATGAGTTCACTCAAGTCATGGATTTGTTTAACTTTCGTAACAATATTTTTTGTTGACTTGGATCCTTATTGGGAAAAAATATTTTGGATTAAAGATTAGGCATATTAGTTTCCCTATAAATCAACAATTAAAGAAAAATGATATTTTTAGCATATAATTAAAAATTACTTGGTACTTAAGTGGCTAAGCCTATTTAGAGAATAACAAAATCTCGCAATCAAATGAAGCGGAAGTCAGTTTCAAATGATAATCAAGTTCTGATCGACAAATATTTGATTCTCAACGTGCGCTGTCTTAGATAGTTATTATACACATTTAATCAAACGTATAACAATAAATAAATCTTACTATTCCCAAGCCTCTTAGGTTCGAAGCATTGTATGAAGTAGAGGGTTAGATTAATAATCATTTGTTGCGTCTTTTTGGTTTTGCTCCAAAGGCGCTTTACTCAAAGCAGATCTAATATTGATGTTTCACTAGTTCCTTTTAATTCATAATCGTTTTCACACACTGAATTATCAACAATGAATATCAATATAAGATTATTCATATATGCAGCACCTTACTTTTACTCTTTGCACTCTATAATTCTTATCTAATCTACATAAGTCAAGTTTCCTTCAATATTAGATGTTTTTAATTCAAACAAACTCAACTAAAGGTCTCTAATATGTTTATTGTAAGAAAAAACATGATAGAACTCTTGATGTAAATGGATTGAGAATTACCTTTTTTTTATAGCAAAATATTTTAACTTTTGTTCGAGTAATTCATAATACGTTAGTATAGTTTCCCTTACGTAGGTATCACTAAATCGACGCGTAAATTGAACTCTAAGAAGTATCTTTCGCAATAAAGATAGTCTTCAAAGTATTTAATACGCAATTAGCTCAAATTTGAGTAGAAATGATATAACTGAAGACTGCTTTTAATAGCAAACACACTTTCTGATGTAATTGCTTAGATTTTTTTCTGACCATAATTTGATGAGTGAAGTCACTTTCACGTTTTTTTTGGGGGGAGGGGGATTTCACTTTTCACAAAATCACTTTTCCTGGAAAATACTTTATTGCTGTGATTGTTGACGCTAATAGGATAAATATCCAACCCAGATTTTCTTATTTTTCTATAAATACGTATGGTGCACGTGTAATTTTAAATTTTGAACCCTAAACGGATGGGTTTGAGGTCTAACTTTATTTAATATTATATTTTGTTATTTTCTAAAAACTTTTATTACCATGTCCTAGATGACCCTATTTATTAGTGTCATCCATGCTACAATATAATTGTTCCTTATACAATTGCAGTAAGCTTCTACTAGGATTCTCATGCATATTTCCATTCAACTAACCTTTTGTGACCTTTTCTATGACGTTATATGATACCAAACTTTTGCTTGTGATTGATCCTTGACATATATAAAATAGAATTAAAGTAACAAAGTATAAGGAACAAATTGATTGGATATAATTTATAAGATGCGAATAATTTAAAATAACTGTGGTAGAGAGAGAGAGAGAGAGAACATGTTTTTACGCAGAGAAGGAATAGATTATAACTCTCGAACTTCAATGTAAAGTGATCATCTTTGAAGAGATATTTAATTAAATGCAAATTAAAAATTTTATCACTAACGCGGATTCAGTTTGTATGACATCTATAAAAAAATTTTTACAATATTAAGTCTTCAGATATGAATGTGTGTAAAATTCTGCTCCACATTCGTAATACGTATTTTTTTATTACATTTAAATTAACAATAAATTTAACTAAAGGTTTGTGATTGTTGGATTATTTTCTCTGTTTAATTTCAGACTGAAATTTAAATTAAATATTGTGGAACAAACACTACATAATTTTATCCAGGTGTCACAAGTTTATGTAATTAAGAGAAAATTTTACTAAGATAAGTCAGAAAATTTGGCTCCACACAAAATATTGTGCTGATATCTAGATTGTGATATTACTATAAATACACATAAATAGCGCCTCACGATTAGAGTGTTTATTTGCATTAAACTTATACAAACCACTGAAACATTAACACTAGCATTAAAATCTTTGTGATTAATTGTGTTCCTTTTTATTTTTGAATTTGGTAGCCTAATTACTTATTAACGTCATACTTAGAAACAAAACGATATCTATTGGCTACAAATGTAAAAATTTTGGGCCTCGATCACTGAACATGATGACTCGTGAAATGATACATCCCTTCCATAATTCCACCACTGCCAACGGAAAGACATTAATCTTCAACAGATTTAATATTTTCAGATCCGTTGTCATTAGGGGAATCAGGACTCAAACCCAAGACTAAAAATAACCCCTGCTACGAGTTCAGGAACAATAATTATTGTAAGACATAAATAATATATATATATATATATATATATATATATATATATATATATATATATATATATATATATATATATATATATATATATAAAATAACATTTCATGTTGCAAAAGTGTAAAAAAGAAATAAAAAGCTTAAAATAATTTTTCTTCAGCCAATAAGAAAATGAATTTAAATTGAAAATTTATCATTCTCATAAATAAAAGAAAAACATTTTTTCAGTCCCCCTAACAATGTTTCATTAAAAACTGAAATGTTGCATGCGATCATAAATAATTACATTGCCATGTAGTTAGAGTATGCACAGCACTAATATTTAGTCAAACTTTTTCAGTCGAATTGAAATATTCTTACACTTTTTTATTTCTGATGATGAGAAATTGTCATTTTCAGTATATTTCAGTTTTATTTCTTTATAGCCGAAGAAGAAATTATATTTTATTTGTTAATTCACTTTTTACTCTTTTACCACATAAAATAATTGGTTTTTTTAAAAATTTATATGCATTATTTTTTACTTTATTGTTTTTATTTTCAAAAATGTTTTATAAAATTTAAAATAAACCTTTTTCTGATTCAAAGCTCTGTAATTGAATACTGTATAATCATCCAAATTTAGAGTGATAGCAATATTTCTAAATTCTATCTTATCTTGAAGTGGTTGATGAAAGAATTTGTGTTAAACTGATGCACTTTACAATGTGAAAAAAAAAAGAGAAAACCCAAGTATTTTGTCTTTTGTATTGCTGCTATACTTTCCATTACAATTGAATAATTATGTGACTCACCTTTGTACGTGATTCTAGAGGCTTTATCTTGTTTCCCCATTCTGAAAAAAAAAAAGACTGATATTTCTAGATATAACCGAAAGGAAAGTAATCGTAATTAAAATAAACTATTACGTGATTCCCTTTCAGAGCAAAATCGAGTTATCTTGCTGTAGTTTAAGAAATCAATGGACTGCAGTGATAAAGAAGTTCTTCATCGTGGATAATATATCTGGCTAAAAAAAGTCTCAGTTGTGTCACTGAAATTCAATAATAATTTTTACTTCCTATTGGATAGTCTCATTTGCTTATGGAATGAATAAAAAAATATTCACTACGAATGGATTATGAAGTGATATAATGTCCTTTTAAGTTTATTCTACAAATTATTGCATTTTAGATCATAGAAGTTGTTTTATGCAATGCTTTCCGAATCAGAATTTCACCACCAAAGAGACTTTTTACCTAGCAACGCTTTCAGTAAAGTTTGTTTTAATCAAGCACCCAAGGAGCTATAGTTTTAGTTCAAATATTTTTTGCGTAAAAGACCAGTTTTCCATTTCTTATCGTCTCTTTAATTTTAATTACATTTAGCTTAAATAAATTCAATTTTAATAATTTATCGCTTGCTTTATTTTTAATTACATGTAGTTGATATAATATTGGGTTTAATAATTTCTTCTTCGCTTTAATTTTAATTACATTTAGCTTAAATATATTTAATTTAATAATTTATCGTTTGCTTTAAATTTAATTATATGTAGCTGGTATGATATTCAATTTAATAATTTATCCTTTCTTTTTATTTTGATATCGGAAAAGTTTACTATTGTGCCTTTCTCGATATTTCATCGCTTAATTTAATTCTTATATTTAATTGAGCAATTTAATTATAATTATAAAAAAGCGGACCTTTCGGTAGATAAATCTATTCTTTGAAAGCCTTTGCATAGATCTTTTATATTATATTTAATTTATTATATTACGCGATCTATTATTAAAGCCTATTTGTTGGTTAATGGCGGAAAATCGATAACATAATCACTTTATCATGAAACAATCATAGAAGGAAGCAAAACTAAAAAGAATTACTTCAAAATTACTGAGGAAAAAATGGCTACCTTACAAATGTCTTTAAATTTGGAATAATTTTATTCATTTTCAATTTAATATCTTAATTCCTGATTACATATGCTTTAAGGGAATACTTAAAATCGATTGGTAAATAAAATACTTAAATTCCACATTTGTTTTAATTCAGTCCAATAAAAAAATTTAGGAGAAATTTACATTATGATATATTTTTGAAAATTAAGTTCATTACTATTGGAAGTAGGCGTGAAACATATATGAAAACGCTTTTAATATAAATCTTTGAAAAGTGGTCCGATACATCATTTTCAAAAGGGGTCAACTACGATATTTTGTAGAACTAAAACATTTGCCCTTTTGGTGGCTAAAAAGAGATTTTAAATAGTCCTTTTTCTTCTATTACTTTCTTTGTCTTTATTTTTCAGAATTAACTAGCTACAGTTCTTTTTTTGTTTGTTTCCAAAAGAAAAAAAGATGCAAAAGAATAAAAAAAAATATACTGAAGTTTAAAACTGTGTAGACATTCTATTATTTTTAAAGTAATTTGTAAATATTTATTTTGACTTAAGCAATGAAAAAACTTTTAATACTTTTCAGTCTTGCATATTGAGTAAAGTTCAAAGTTTTTCACTTCTTAATCTATATCTTATGTAAAATCAATTCAGCATAATTATTACATTTATTTATGTCTCTGTATAAATTACGCTGTCTTTCTTTAAATGCCTTTACTAATTTTGAGAAAATAATGCAATATAATTACGAAAACATTTTATTTCCTACATTTATTCTAATAATATACTTTTAGAAATTCAATTTTTCTGAGCAATAAAAAAAAATATTTTCTTACACCGGAAAATAAATTCAGCTGATTGTCAAATCATATATAATTCGTATATATATGGGGAGGCATGTATGTGAGTGTGTTTATGAGTAAGTGATTATAATTTTTGACTTGCTTTTTCAATTTGTATTTGCATACTTGGTATAGTTTTGCGATAATATTCATTTATAATAATTTTATGAGATAAGTTTTAGTTTTGTTAATTTTTAAAGAAGTTTTTATTTTAATTTTAAACTTAGTTAAGGAGACTCATATTTAAAAATAATACCTTTTACGAATTTTGAAATTTTAAATTTATTAATTTCAGTAGACTTATGTACTCACTAATTTTAATTTGAATTCTTGGTATATAGAGTTTTGAATAATAATTAAATTTGGTAGTATAAGTATTTATAGTAAATATCTTTCGCTTTGTAAAATCTTAAAAATATTTGGTAGTTATGAATAAAGTACTATTGCATCATTTGGGAATAAGTATATGCAAATCGATTTACTTGCGAAGGTACAAGTCATCTTTTTTTAATTTAAAACTTTTTAATGTGTAAAAATTCGTATAGATAATTTTTAATCTTTTCATTTATTTACTTTGCTTTAAATGTAATTGTTTTCCTGTTTTCTAATTTTTACCGAATTTTTATTCTTGGTCTATATCATTAATTATAATGTAATTAATACTGTTGTGGTGGAGCGTAACTTGGTTTGTTATTTTTAATTAATGATTTATTTTTGTTTTCAATGAAAGTCATTATCCATAGTATGTGTTTTTTTGTGAAGAAACTGTACATCAAATATGTAGTCTAGCTGAATAGATTGTGATTTGACGTCTGTATAAACGGTACGTGATAAAAACCTTTCTCACTTTGAGGGTTCTTTTGAAAATTAAATTGAACACTCGACTAGCTCGTAAGACACCATTGACGTTTTCACAGTGAATATCCCTTCATTTTTATGGACTATTATGCAAAACAATTAATCTCCAATTCAAGTGTCTCATAAATCAATCCTTTTATTTTAACCTGAGTTTCTTACTTTTGAGTTAGCTCGTTAATTTTTTTTTTGTCCTGTTTAATGAAGAAATGAAAATAAATTAAAATGTAGCATTTTTTAAATAGTTGTCAGAAGCCTAGGATAGTCCGGTGATATTTCTTCTTTTGTATGATTGTTAAGCAAGGAAATCTAAATCAAATGGTATAGAATTCATTGTTTGATTTAAAATGGATATTCCTTTTGAGGTAACTCATTGATTCTTTTTTTCTTTTTAAGGAAAAAATGAAAATAAATAAATCCAAATCATTTTTTTCGAACGCTTATAAAGAAAGATAGGCATTAAAGTATAGAAACAAGCATAGCTTTTTTTATCACATATTCAGAAAGGAGTTATATATATACGCTTTGATTATTTCATTGTTAATAGTTTTCTTCAAAAGTTTTTTTCTTGGAAATCAATTAATAACTATAATTAACATGGATCTAATGAAGTTTAAATATGCTTTATAGGTTTCTTGGTATTCTTTACCATTTGAAATTTATCATTTAAGAGTAATATTTAAAACAACATGTATTTTTGAAGTATTACGGATTTTTATTAACCATTGTAATTTATAGTTTAATGTATGATCTTATTTTTGAAAGAACTCTTATATACGCTTAAACCACTTAAATAAATTTGAAAATCATAGACAAGTCTTTTAATGATATTAGGTATTAAAGCTCTTAAAAAGCAGCTCTATTTTTGATAAAATAAACAAAAAAATGGTGTTCACATAAATTTTTTCCCCCACAGTTTACTTAAAATGGCCAAAAGATGGAAACAAAAGTTAATACTTTTAAAAAGTTGCATAAAACGTTATAAAGTGTTTGATTTTTCTAAGCATATGTACAATGTTTCATGGCTCTAGCTGAATTAATTTTCTAGTTAAATATTTTAAAGAATATAGCTAAGTCATTTCATTAACATTCATAATTTTAAATCGTATTTTCATAGATTTTGAATTTAATTTTCAGGGTAGTTAGGTATTTAAAATGCTAAGGCTGTTTTGTAATTAGTAAGCTTTGAAACTTTTACTCCTTAGTTTGCATAATAAAATTGATATTTCTGTAATTAGAATAAGTAATTAGTTAAATATTTTTTTAAAAAAAAAACCAAAATGAATTACAGATGTATTTACTGTTTTGCGATGATGATAGAAAAAGAATTGTGCAACTATTTATAACAGTAGTACAGTCATGAATTGTGAGATACTTTAAAGAAATTAAAGAGAAACAATTACTTTAAATTCTTCAATTATTTTGTAATAAAACTTTTAAAATATTGAAATATTCTGTAAAAAATAGAAATTTTAAATAATTGTTTGAAATTGATTTTTTTTTCTGAAATGCATATTTAAATTGTGTTCAACTATATTAAATAAAAGCGTTTATCTAATAAATACATAATAAAAATTTCTCCCGGGGTATTGTGCATCTCCTTAATCAAGGATTCTACTTCATCTATACCAAAATCGAATGAAGAGCTAACAAAGGGCACTCCAGGCAACTTTCGTTTTCTTGAGAGAAACCTTTTGCTCCTGACAGCAATGAAGAAAAAGAAGCCAATGAAAGAAATGGATCGCACAGATATCAGCAGAAAATGCAGGAGGCGTACTCGCAGTTAAAGTGAAGAACTTCGTTTCTTACTCCAGTAAGTTCTTTCTTTATTTTCTTTCTATGGATAAAAAGGTACCTAAACAGCATTAATATTAGATTAATATTTAAAGAGGAAATTGTCTCTTCTGATCGCTTAGAGAGGTCTGATGGGATGCGGAAAATATTTGGAAGTGTATAGGAAAGTTTAACTGTTTTTTTTTCCTTTTGTTTCATACTTTTAACAGTCTTTGAACGATATAAAAACATGTATACTGAAAACGATAAAAAATATCTTTAGTGGATGTATGTGTGTGTTTTGGATGAGTACAATAATAAAGGGTAAAATAGGTAACATTAATGCTATCAATTTTTTAGATTAAAATTAGCACTGGTTATATTTTCCTCTTTTAACAAAAATGATAGAGCAGTATTTATTTTATTGATAATGGAAACATTTAAATATTTTAAGTTTTTCTCGAAATTTAATTCCTTATTTGAAATATAAAAATTAGAAAACTTTAATATGTCTTACTGAACACTTTTGATTTTTTCAAGACAAAGATATTTAATACAGCTTAAAATCTTTTTAAATTCCAACCTATTTTCATTTTAATTAATCAAACCGTTTAATTAGGTTTCAAACTTTTGACTTGTTTTTATAATTTTTCATTGAGTATAGTGTTGTAATTATTTCTCTGGTATGAATTGTAAATGAAGCACTTTTTTTAATCACTAGCGGATACAATCAAATATAATCAGATAGAAATAATTTTTAAACATTTCTTGATAAATAAATTATTTTATATTTCTTATTAATAAAACGTGCATTTAATTAATTTAAGTGCTCTTACGGAACATTTCTAAAGTATGATAAAAAAGATGAGCCTCTTTTACTCGATGAAAGATGTGAATCAATCCACATGTAATATTTAATTCATATTTATATAATATGTAATATTACATACTCAGAGAATATCAAAATGTATCAAAAAGTAAAATTAGTAAGCGAATAAAACGCCTTTTATTTAATTTTACATGCACTAAGAATTTTATATCATACAGTAAAATAAAAAAAAAAAATAGTGAAGGTATTAATTATGACAATATTTATGGATAGTAGCATTTAATAAAGTTTGGAAACAACTTTTCTGTCTTTTAATGCATAGAACGTGTAATTAAGTTAGTCATTTCTACAGTAAAATCGTAATTTCGATATCTAACATTTTCCATTACATTATTGCACAGACTGTTTCAAAATTTTGTTTTTATGAAAGTATTTATAATGGAAAGATAAATTCTTCTTTTTTGTCAAAAATGTAATCCTTAATGCGATTAACATACCGTTAAAATGTCATTTTCATTATTTGAATATTCAAAATCAGTCAAATTATATTGATGACACCTTTGATTTCTTTCTTGGTGAGGTAATTTCTCGGAAAGAGAAATGGCTGTTAACAATTTTGGAAAAAAATTATAGCATTCAATGACAACCTATAACGTATATCGAAGGAATCGGGTGAAATAGCTAAAGCTCAGTAACATTTGTGCTACTTAGGCAATAGTCTAGTAAAGACAATTCTAAGACTGAGGTTCCATAACTGCGATGAATAAAAAGACGAGATAAAGATGGAACAGGAGAAAGACAGTTTTGAGTACGACGCAAGTACGACCAAATTTGTAATCCAGTATATGTTACTAAAGTTTAATTCATTAAAAATCTGTTATACTAACAGGTGAATTAAAAGTCAACTTTAAAGAAATCATTTGTACAGTGAGAAATACTCTTTCACAAGTACTATGACTTAATTTCCAGAACTTAACTTTAGCCGGGAGAACTCGTCTTCATTCAAATGATTTGTCTAAAACTATTTTGCATTTTTTAAAAACTTTCCCCTATACTCTTCACAAAAAAAGAAGGGAAGGGGGAGGGAATTAAGCTTGCTCAATAGTCTTTAATATATAATCTGAAATAAGTTGTATGTGGTCCATGTGATTTGTGAAAACATGGACCAAAGCGTGCTAGATTGACTTGCATACTATTCACAATTCCTAATGTTTACAAGTTTTTAAACATTTTCATGAAGAATATGTTAATAATTTTAAATTAGATTTGACTTATGTTCCTATTCCAGCAAATTTAAATGGAAGCGATGCAACATGAGATCAAGTTCAGTTCAAACAAAGAGATTAATTTCGGTTCAAACATCAATTCAAAATAAACTACGATTCGAAGCTACTTTATTTTTATTTTTAGAACTTATTACAGACCAAACTTCACAAGTAGAGTATTAGATAGAAAATAAGTTTACTTTATTATATCAATTACTGATTCGTATACTTTATTACACTTTTTTCACTCTTAAGAAGTCTTACAAATCTATTGAAAATATTTTATTCTTTGTACTACGAACTCAGGCTTGTCATTTAAAGGGCATTGGCTATAGTTTTGAAAAAGGCTTGATATGGTAAGACAAAGAAAATAATAGATGTAAAGCGAAGGGTTTAACTGCCAAGAAAGAAAAGCAGATGATAGAGAAAGAGACAATAGAGCCCTGCAGTAAACATAATACTAGTAACGACTGAAAATCTACTTCTTTAAACTGAACTTTCATGAAGATTATTATTAAAAAAGGTTATTTCTGTTAAAACATTTGATTTTTAAATATTTAAAACATTTCGAAGAACAAATGGCCACCGTTTGACCTGAAATGAATATTAATTATGTGCTGGTACGGGCTCAAATTGAAAGAGTTCTTTATAACATGGAATCTCTTAAAAATAATTTTCATGAACATAATCGTACAGGCAAAATCAATATTTTACAAAATTTTGCAGAGTATAATTTTAGTCAAGACAGAACTCGAACTGATTCTGTTTTACATACCAGTTACGGAAATAGTTAGTAAGAACACTTTCTATAAGTGAGTCAAGAGTTTTCAACAAACATCTCCTCTCCGAATGACAAGAGGATCAAAAAAAATTCACTATTTTCATGAATATACAAATAATTTCTTTCACAGAAATATGATCTTAGAATTTTTTAAAGAAGAACAGATTTATTTTAGAATTCATATTAATTTCAGAAATCAATATTTGCTTATTATTGAAAGAATTTACCTTGAAAATTATCAATACTCAAATTTGCCTTTTAAAGTAGATGTGACCACTTCAATTTTGAAAAATTTCCACTTTTTGGAGAATTGTTACAGAAATCAGTTCTTCTCAAATCTTCTCAGTGAAACTGAGAAGATTCTCAATTAGGAACGTAGGAAAATTACAAATAAGTAAGTTGGAATTTCTACATTTGTGATTAAACAAGTGCACATAGCAAGTTAATTAATTGCTACAAACAACGATAGTTACGTTCAGAGGTCATTAATATCACAATATTTGTAATAATAAACAATCCTTTACTTACTTCGAAAAATTACTTCAAACATTTTATCGTAATATATATTTTTTTAAAAATCAGAAAAGAAATTTTTCGTAGTATTTTTTCATCTATTTTGCATTGCGAAAGACCATTAAAATAAATCATCTAAATATTTGAAACATCAAAACGCATACTTATTATTTTTACGAATGAAGTTTCTTAAATTGAATCAGAAAAAGCTAAATACCTCCCAATGTATGTTTAAATATTCAAAAAAATACTTGAATTCTCCGAAACCATTTTACGGATTTATGCACTTAGATAAGAAAAAAGATGGACAATTATTTTAAAAAACTTCAATTTTGCTTTCCTTTAAGCAAAGCTAATAATCTATATCTCATAGACAAATGAACACGGGGAAATAATATCTAAGTTCAACTTTTGTTTGCTTTTGAGAGCAATAAATCGTTTTGAACAGCAGAGGAAAATGAAAATGTTAAAGTGATTTTACAAATCATTCCAAGATGAAATTTTATGGAAATGCATAGAGTATAAATGCTGTTCAAATAAATATCTGAATTTTTTTATTTAAGATCATTTTTTTATTTTGATTTTGACTTTTATTTTGAGAGAAAAAAGAAGTAAAGAAATTGTACTTCGTTATTGAATTAAGGGTTTACGTAAAAATTTTATCTATTCTTTAAAATAAAAAAAAATATTTCATAAAGTGGTGCATTTTAGATTTTATATCTGGTAAAGGTAAACAATATGCTTTCATAATAGTCAAGAGCAGTCAAGCACATTTATAGCTATTTTGTTTGTTTCAATATAGATTATCACATATTTGTGTGGCATATGTAGGAAATTTTGCAAAAATAACTTCTGTCTGAAAATCGTAGAACAAAACACAGCTTTAAAATTATGAATTGAACTTTTTCATTTGACACTTCAAATAATTTTCTTTATTACACTTCGGAAATAAAGTTAGAAAATGGCCAAGAAAGTAACTTACGTATATTTCAAACATATTGATATATGGTAGATCATTCTTCAAATATAGGAAAGGTTCACGCAATTAATAAGCAGATTCTTGACAAGAGAATCTAAATTTTAATCTAAGGCATTCTAACAAATAAAATTTTTTAAACAGGAACCAATTAATACACATTCGTAAGCGATGGTATTAATTCACAGCTAGCACAATTATTCAACACTCTAATATTTGAATTATAATCACAATATCGCATTCGCGCATATGCTAATTCTATATGCAATAACTAACGTACTACACACACATAACGTGTTATATATATATATATGTATATATGTATATATATATATGTATATATGATGCCATTGCTATTACAGCATATGATAAAGTTATATGCATATATGATGTACATATATACATATATATACAGAGCATATATGATATTTGATATATATATATATATATATATATATATATATGATATTTGATATATATATATATATATATATATATATGAGATCTGAGACTTACATCATTTTTAATATCCAATACAAATTATTCAAGGTCCAGATGATAAAATTCACAAGTTTTCCAAATGAGCGTTTATTCCATATGTTGTTCATTGAGAAAGGCAAGAACAGTATTTTTGATACAGTGTTAGGTTGACCTTCCAGGCCGAAGCGAAACAGAGAGCAGAAAGTTCGAAATTTACATTGTTATCTGTTCTGTCGATAAGCTGCGCGATTTCTCCTGCACTGGCGTGGTGAAAAGAGAACGTTTCTTCTGAAAAGAGAACGTTTCTTCTGAAAAGAGAACGTTAAAAGGCTAATTTGTAATTGGATCTAGAAATAAAAATAAATTCTTTACTTTTGAATTAAAGAATGGGAATTATTAGAAAATTATTAATCAGAGAAATTTCTAAATTAAAGTTAAATCGTTTCAAATCCCCCCCCTCCGCAAGACCCGATTGTGCGTTGGGCTCTAACATTTACCATAATCTTACAGGGAGATTTAAGTATAGAATTAAATTTAATTTTCAAAATGGAGTTATATTTTTTAAAATGTTATACCTGCAGAATTCATATTTACAAATTAAGATCTTGCAATTTTATACCCTAAAAATCCTTTCACCTTAACAAGACACATAATCAATTTCAATAAAACCACCAAAATATTAAATACTAAATAAAAAAGGTAAATATGTATGCTGAGTGGTATAGTGGTTAAATCTAACATAAATATCTTCAATAGTAAGCTAACTAACATGAATTCTTGAATCTGTAAGAAATGCATAAATAACGGAGATATGCGGTTGGCATTTGATAATTCAAACATAATATTGAAACGAATATAAAATTTCAAAAAGATGAATTTGACATGTTTTTAAATTTAATTGCATTTTGATCCATAACAATCGAGCATAACAAGAAATGTTACACCACTTTAACTATACTAATAAATTTTGAATTACAGTGATACGTGAACCCTACAAAAGGAAAGAGGTGAAGTGAAACCATATATAAAGAGAATAGTGGTGCGTGAACTCTGATGACAAGACTTAGACACAATATCCGAAACATTGTTTACAAATTTTCCACGTGCCTCTTTGGGTTGAAAAGAACATGCAAAAACCTAAATCTGTTCTTCCACATGGTAGAAATATGTCAACAGACATCGATATGTAAGTTTTACAATTATATTTAAAAATACTATTAATTAAATTTAAAAATATTTACAAAAGTATGCTTGTATTATTATAATCTTAATGTCTTAGCCTACGATAGTTTCTCGACCAATTCCTTTTGTATATTAGCTGAAGAAATGTCGTTTGTAGACCAGAACTGTGCCATACTTGTTCGCAAACATGAAAAATTTAAACCTTTATATATTTATTATTATTATCATTTATCATTTAAATTAATTATCCACCTTCCTTTTAAAATCATACTTTATGCATATAAATCATTTAAACTAGACATACATTCCTTTAAATGCAAAACATCTTTTAAAACTTAAATAGTATTATTAACAATTAAACATTAAAAAATTTATTTTTCATTAATTACATGAAACACATTGTTGAATTTCATTTTAAAACTAAATAATATTCATTCCAAAAATGTATATAATATGTCCTATTTAAATACAAAATGTTCACTCAAATCAATATATGATTTATCATATCTCAATTAAGTCATGCACAACAACATGATTCATTCAAATAAAAAATATATATAATCATGAATATTTAAAACCCAAATATTCATTTCGAAACACACTGTTGATATTCATTTTAAATCAATATAGTATTCACTCATAGTTACAGTATGTAAAATTAAAAATATTTCTTATAATATCATTTTGAAACATCCACCATTTTAAAACATACATATCAAAAGAAACCTTTGCTCAAATCATTTCCTAAATAAAGCACAAATATAAAAATTAAATCTTATTCATTTACCTAGCACACATAATTAATTTTGTTTACCTTGCAACAATAATGAGATTTCAAATTAGATTTCCAAAAAATTCAAGAAATGTTTCATTAAAAATATTCTGAAATATTAAATATGTACACTTTTTGTTCTATCACTCACATCAAATTAAATGTTGTTTTCTTCCCATATTGCTCAAACCTAAAATCAATTTAGAATTCAATTCAAAAATATTTCACTTATTTATCACGTAATATCACATCTCTTATAGTTAAAAACTTTTAGAAACCACATATTTTTAAAACAGAATCACTCCAAAAATTTTGTAATATAACACAACACATAATGTAATATTTTTCAAAAACACTTTCAAAACATTTAATAAAAATTCCAAAATATATAAATCATTTCCTTATATAAAGATTAAAAATCAAAATCAAACCAATAGCAATTTTAATTAAACATCAGGCAATGATATTATCCTAATCATCATCATAACTTGAGATGAGACACAATATTTTCTTAACATGAAAAATCAAAATTTGTAATACTTTATCATTTACAAAAACAAGTTTCTTCGATTTCTTTTTCAAGGAATTTTAATTTTAAAAACACTGCTTAAATGAACAAAAAAATTAGTATAATTACGAATTCAATAAATGTGAAATTCAAAAAAAAAATCACAAATTAATATCTGTTTCATAATATTATTCATAACTTATTATAGGTTTACTCAAGAGTTTTAAATCAAAAGATTAAATGAAAACTTGCAGAGTTTGCCCAAAATGGAGTTTAAGTTTCGGGTTTCTTAGAGGGGCATGTTTTTGATGTGTGACTGGTTTTGATAAGAAGTTGCCATGTTTCACTGTAATTAACTTACAGGAAAGTCAAATCCACTTCGTAGGAATCCATGTTATCCACTTTGCAGGAGCTGCAATTTAAAGGGAATGGCTCGATAGATGAACCGCCTCGCTCTTTCAACGTGAGAAAAAGCAGTACACAACACGAAGAGTCTCTCTTTCTCTCGTATTCCAATATATTAAGTTCATACTGTCACTCTGTCATAGCTCTCTCTCTCTCTCGTACTTCTTCAGAGACATAGTGGAGTAAATTTAAAGTTACTCCTTAACAGACAGACTTATCCTTCCGACTAGTTATATAAAAGACTTATATCATTTTTTTAATATCCACTACAAATTATTCAAGGTACAGATAAAAAATTTCACAAGTTTTCCAAATGAGCTTTTATTCCATATGTTGTTCGTTGAGACTAGACGTAATAGAAAACGTGGCATGGGTTAAGGGTTTCTTAGGGACACTTCAGCTATAGATAGAGTTATATAAGAAAGTAGAAGTAGAAGTGTCCATTAGAAATTATTTCTGACAGATTTATGGTCATGGGAATGCGGATTAAACAAATTTTACTAGAGCGTGATCTAATAAATAAAATGATAATTTGGAATTCGATCAGGAAATAAAAATGAACTCATTACTTTTGAAAGAGAGAATGGAATAAATTGGGAAAATAAATTATTATTTTGTGAAATTATTAAATTAAAGTTAAATATTTACACACACACACAGATATATATATATATATATATATATATACTTACTCTTCAAAGATTATTATAGAAACCTCTATACTTGCCAAGGGGCATCTAGTTTTGTCGCCAAATTTGAATATTTGAATTGATGACCTTTGGAGACCAAACGTGTCATCAAATTTATGAAGTATTAATACTATACTTAATCTCACCTTGATTGTAGAAAATACCGGCAGCAAGAGTTGTTATGCAGGGAACGCAGCAATTGATTGATTAACTGATTACTTAAAAATGAGCATTCAGAAGTAACGTAAGAATTATTGGGTGCATACTTCGTAATTTTGGAGCTCGATCAAATAACAAAGAGCGCACCAATGCTGATACCTCCTTTTCCAAAATTCCAAAATTCGCCAATTAGAGCACTTCGACAGATTTAACGTGATCAGGTCTTACATATGATGATCCTTAGGATTATCAGGATAGAATGTATGACTGAAAAGAAGAAACGACAGTAGGGAGTTTGTGATCATCACCTCAACGTTACTACAGCCAGAAAGATGTCAACGAAGTCAAAACTTTCCGCGCAACAATATGCATTAAAAATTTTATAATTTTTTTTTATTTGATTAGATTATCTTTGTCGTTTAAGAAACATTTGAAAAAGAATATTTTCAATTTCTTCCTAAAGACCAGTGTATACTTATTTTAATATTTATCTCAGTTAAAAATTACATGCAGATGTATTTTATTTCTTTTATTTTTATGTAATTTAATATTCACTTGATAGTATGTAAATAAATACATTGGGACTTTTGTTTTTGAATTCAGATTTCACAATATATTGACGGACTGAAGAAAATAAATGGTAATTGTTACTGTTTCCTTGTTATAATTGTTTATTATAACCTCTAATAATATTTACCAACTGAATGTTAAAGTAATTTACAATGCCTAAGATAGAGAAAAAAATTTATTTAGAATATTAGCCATGAAATTACGAGTATTAGTTTATTTTATTAAGAATGATGTCATTTTAGATGTGTAGAATATCTTGTTGTTAAGAGGGATTTAAAGTAGAATATTTGTCAAATTATATGGATGATGATCAGAAAAACTCTATATCTCAAATGGGGGGATAGTGTAAGCCCTATATGAATGGCAGTCCCTATCACTCAACGATATTATTTAAAATAAAATAATATGTGAAATTCTCTGTCTGAATCAATCCATATTGCAATGACCATTAAGCTACTACTATCTCATGAATTCAATAATTAATTGAACTCAGAATGATTTTACATAAATATATTTTATTCCAAACACAGAAACTAAAAACATTAAACATTGCTAAATAATTAAATTACAAAACTATTATCATTCCATAATTTAATCAGTTTGATAGTAAGAGTTTTAGCAAATGAAAATAAAAGGTTTAAATCATCTCGTACTTTTTCAGCTTTTTAGATCAGAAAAAAATATGAAAACTGTAGCAATATATATATATAGCTGATATAAAATTCCTTACCTAAAAAGAATTATTCATTTCTTTACACAATTTCCTATCATCCAAAACAATCTCTCTTTATATAAAAACTTCAGAAATAGAAAAAATGATATAAAGGTCTTTAAAAACGTTTTGTACCACGACTGGTACAACTTTTGAGGTCACTAGCTTTTTTCTTGGTGTGGTTATAAGAAAAATAATTTTCGTAACACCTTGCGTGATGTTTATGTGTCTCTAGAAAACACTTGAACATTGTTTAGCGAACAAAAGGCTGAAAGAAGGGATGTAACAGTATATTTTTTGTTCTTTAGGGAACCGGGTATAAAACTGTACCATTTTGTGTAAAAGGCGAAAGTTATGTTTATCCAACATTGCACTTAAAGAGCTTAAAAAATAAACTTTTGCTGTATAAAAAGCTGTGACATTCATAGGTTCGTATGAGAAAGCTATTGTTGCACAAAAGCATCTTATAAATTTTTTTTGCATGTAATAGTAGGCAATAGGTACGTTTATTTGGTTCAAAATACTATACGCAGAGAAGCAATAATTTAAATTAACTTTTAAGTAATGCAACACATCATTTATTTTTATATGAAATTTGCTTTGTGCGTAAATGTCTTATAACCAACCATTAATGGTGTTTTATCTTTCTTGTTATTTAATTTAGTTTAAAATTAAAACCATATGAGTTAGTTTAACTGAGTTTAAAAACTATTTTTATTGTTTTTTTAAAATTAAAACAAACTCCATTTTCCCAAAATTATGCAAGTAATATAAATCCTATTATTTCGTATACAATTTGAATTTAAAGTTTATTTATTCGCTACAGTAATAGCCAGTATGACTGCATCGTAAGTTTTCTTTAATATAAATGCATATACATTTTCAATTTATGATTCAATGATTCTCATATGAGAAAACTTTAAGATACAAATGAATTTCATTAACACGAAGGAAAGTAGATTTGTTTGGTTTTATTAACGTAGCACTAGAAGCAACACGTGGGCTATTGGTGACGGACCTCCTTATTTTGAACCTAGATCAAGTGACGAGGACAACACCTGAGCAGGCACCACTTCTCCTAACTTCTACGTCACGTCAATGGGAAGACTTTGAGCCCCGACAGATTTAAGGTGCATCAGCTCCGGCTGCACGGTGGGTCTTTAGGGGCATCAAAGCTCGAACCCGCGAATCGACGAAAACCACCTTCCGCGAGTCATCGGCCATGACAACTAGGCTACCGGGGCCACGAAATAAAGTAGATGTTAGATTTATGTAAATATTTTTAAAATAACTGTGTAGAAAACTTTTAATTTATTTTCAGCATTTTATGATTTTCTTCAAGGTATATTTTGTTTTACTTCATGACAATGTTGATTTTAAGTAGAGTATTATTAGTGACAAGTCCTCTAATTTTAAATAGTTACAACAATATCATATTTAAATAAGATATAAACTGAACAAAATTCAAAAAATATATTTAATAGAAACTTTATCAGCTGTATTTGTAAAGCATTTAAAATACAAAAATCTTTGTGTGTGTGTGTGTGTGTGTGTGTGATTATGGCTTAGAAATAAAAATATATTTTTTTCATTTTTTAAAGTATGATATTTTCAAAAGAGTTTAAATTATTTCTTCCGATGCTGATATCTTAAGCAATTGCATATGGATTTAATTTCACATTAATATGTAACATGAAATGTATTTATCATTCAATTACAATATTTTATGTGATTAAAGTCTTTATAATAAATAATTTCTGAATTGGTAAATCGTAGAAGTGTACAATATCTCCCAATTATTCGTTTCAGTAGTTATTGCTTTTAAATTTAATAGTCACCGATGGTACAATAAGCTCATAATTTAAAGAAGAGTAGGTGGAAAAGAGCTAAGTTACTTCATTATTGACTTATTAACTACTTTAAATATCGCTCTGTCTATATGTTTATTATGTCTCAACGTGCCTTATTCTTGTTTGTAATTTACTATTAAAGTTCTTATTTACCAATTCATCCGTGCCATGAGAGATACTTCTTAAATACTGATGATACGACTTTCTTCTCTTCTCCTATTATTCAGGAATCAGTTCTAATTACTTTTATTCATATACTATCGTATACAAGCATCTAAAGGGCTTTTTGCTTTCATCTATTCCATTTTTCTTTCAATTCTATTTCACATATATATCACAATACTCAATTTAATTCATTAGACTTCTTATTGCATCTAATTATTCTAGATCATACTTAATTTGGTTTGAAAAATGTTACACAATTCATGCTACAAAAAGTCACCTAGGTTACTGTGGAAAACACACAAATAGCGCAACATCAAAAATATAATTAAAACGGATTGATTGTTCGAAGAAAAGATGAGTCACAAAAATGTACATAATTTTAATAGATCATACAGACTAAAGTAATACGGTAAACGATTCAAAGTAATACATATTTTTGATTTATGCATTTCAAAACATTTAGTTGTAATTGTTAAATTTTAATTTTTACCTTTTATTGGTTTTCGTGGATTGGAAGCTAAGTCTCGTGGATAGGCATCGGCCTGTGGAATAATTATTGGAAAATACTGCACTGGCCAAATTTGCAAGGGGGGATAAGTTTGTTTTGATTTGTTGAAATTATTAATACAAAGAATTTCATGAATAATCCTGTAAGCTATCTCAAGCATTAATAATAATCATTTATCATTTCTAAATAAAAATAAAAAGATATTTCTAATGGCGATAATCGTATTTTACAAATTAATTTAATTTATATGTGAGAAAAATACAAAAGCTTCAACAAAGGGGATAAATATAAGATGTAAAATTAAAACAAAAGCAAAATTGTTCCAAGAAAAGTTTTGCAAAGAATAGATTTAGGCATTAAGAGACCTAACTTCTTTATATAATTAAATTTAAATGTAAAATATTAGAATTAAAGCAATATATAATATCACAAATATGAATATAAATTTTATTTGCTTACTTATTTATTTACTCCTTCATTCACTCCCTCCCTCTTTGATTCAATTATTTAATCATTTATTTATTTTGATAGAGAAAATATTCACAAAACACATTTTTTAAGTGATCGGGTGACTATTTTGTCGTTGACTAAAACAATAGTGCCTTGGGTAGCTAGTATGAAATAAAGGGCATCGCAAATTTTTTATTATAACTAGAAATAACAGATATCTTGATACAATTTATTCTGCATTTTAACTAATCCAAATGTACATATTGTTATAAATCACGGTTATTTATAATTATTTGTTTGGTTCAGGAAGCTGAGGATTGAAATAATATGTAGTATTGCAAAATTAAAATAACTATCCTGGTGTATCGCAAAGTCTTAATCGAGATAAAATATATTTATTTTTATTATTATTTTTAAAATTTCTCTACATAGTCACCAACCAGAGATTCACCTTTCTCTTAGCATTTTCTGACTTTCACAAGCCGTCATTGAGGTACTCATCTGATTAAAATATGTCTTCTCCTTTTTGTTTCTTACTTAAATCTACGGTTTCCTGAATCCAAAAAAATCATCATCTATAGCTATAATTTACAGTATTATGCAGGTAGGAATCAATTTTAATAAGAACACTTTTTTCCAAATATCTCGGTTGTTTCTTGATAACAGTTAAGCATTAACAATACATAAGACTAAAAAATCTGAAACAAAAAAGTCATCATCAATAGCAGTAATTTACATCATTATGTACATAGGAATCAATTTTAATCTGAACAATTTTTTTCCAAATACCTCGGTTATTTTTTAATAACAATTAAGCCATCACAATAGGTCTGGGTTTTAAAAAAAGACATCTATCGTTTTGAAAAAGAAATAATCTTACATTCAAAACTAATGAATAGCAAGCAAGAACCTGGATGCATTTTAGAGATATTCTAAAACCGATTCTCGAGTCATAGTATTTATGTAATTTAACTTAATTTAAATCAAATATTAAATTTTACAGACCAGAATATTTCTTCTCATTTGATTCATTTGAAGCCACAAAAGTGATTCAAATTTCAATAATAATAGTTCTTAGATTTATTTTCCGATAATACATCCACCAAATATAGGAAACAAAAAGGATAAATACTTGTTTAGATATTTGCGCTGTAAGAACATTATAGAAGACTCACATTTGAACCTTCTAAAATGTAATTAAATACTTCATTGAAAAGGCTAAAAAATATAATTACCAAAGGCAAAATTGTTGTTTACATATTTACAAAGCTGAACCATCATGTCAGTAATGAATGTTGAATTGAAAAAAGTGAAGAATTTTTTTTCCAAAAATCTTTTTTTATTCACTTTTTAAAAGTACTGGGTCAGACTGAAATTAATTTAAGAAAAGTGTTTCTTACTGGAAGGAGGGAAGCAAGTTTACAAAAGATTATCTGAGATAATTTTTTAAATTACTTTAGTCTTCCAAGAAAAAAATGAAATAAAATTATTAAATTATAAAAAAAGACACAAAAAATAACTGGTATTTTCTTGACTGCAATAAAAGTTATTGAAATGAAGTATAAAATACTAAAATATACTTTAAGATAACTTTTCTTAATAATTCTTAAATATATTTACAAGTAATTTATCATTTATTAATTCACCGTATTATCGCAAACTATGGCTATTTTAGTAATAGTAAATCAACCCCCTCCCTTCTTTTATTTCATAATATTACGGAATTAATAATATTCTTTTGGTTACCTGTTTCCTGCATTATTTCATAGATAGTAAAAGTTTAATTTTAATTTTCCTGATCGTGATATTATGTAATCGTTATTATTTTTTTGTATTGCTCGTTCATTAACTTTTCTTAAACACAAAAAAAACTACAAAAACAACATTGCTATTATTATATAATTATGCATTTGTACAGACCTCTTTAAATATACTCATTAATCAAAACTCTTAGATTTGATGGTAAATTACACTTGAATTATATGTATTAATAGAAAAACGTAGACATTTAAGTATATTTTCTCGTTTTGTTGTGTAGCCGCAGTAGCCTAGTGATGTTGTTTCGTAGATTGACGTCCATTCTGTTTCATCATGTCATAGATTCGAATCCTGACGCCACTAATGACCCGTCATGTGGAAAAACTGACGCTTGTTAAATCTATCGAAGTTATAAGTACTCCCTATGGCGTGGCGTAGAAGTTAAAAGACGCCCAGGGGCTTAGGGTTCGTAATCGTCTCTTGATACTGGCCCAAAATTACAGGATCCTTTTCCAATAACTCTTGAGTTGCTTCTAATTACGATATCAATAAACAATTAACTAGTGCCTAATGCTGCGGAAAATGACTCAAATTTCATCGAAATTAATGCAAGAAAATGATCCAAATGTATTATTTTAACTCTACATTCTATATTTTAATAATCAGAGCCATATTTTAATAACTTACTCGTTCATAATAGAATAAATCATTTTCTTGCAATAAAATATGCATTAAATTTCGTTTCACATTTATTTAAACATATAAAATTACGATTAAGTTTTTTGCTTGATTGAATTATTAAGTGTTGTGTAGAAGAGTTTATATTTTAAAATTATTCACAGAAGTCTAGCATATGCTTTAAATACAAGTGAATATTCCCAGCTGAGAAGAATTGTGAAACAATTTCATCAGTGTATAATGTAGACAGCCTTTAAAAATTCTTAAAATTAAGTTTCTATAAATGAAATGAGATAGGAAATGAAATGCTTGAAATAAATTGTGCTTTAAGAAATAAAATGTTTATGTTTATGATTGTAACACGCAGTAAAAAATTAAAAAAAAATTCTACATTAAGTAACTTCTAATGTTCTTTTTTAACTCCTGTCTTTAGTATTAGATCCTTTATAAATAACATAAGCTTGGAAACATTCTATAAAATAGATAACAATAATTTTTGTATGATTAAATGAGAAGTATTCAACCCAATGCAATAAAAAGTCACCTTTTAATATTGCTTTTTAAACTTCAAAACATCAAAATGTGTGATGTGTTTCTGATTCTTTTTTTCTGTCAAAGCATTATAATCATTTTCAAATACTCTCTAATAAAATTTTATAAATTCAAAACATTTACACCATTGTTTTTTATGTATTTCTATGCAATACTCATTGAATATGTAATCTAAATGATAGCTACAAAGTAAAGTGCATAACCTGACTTTTAAAATGTATTACACTTGTTTCCCTGTAATGCATAATATGAGATATGACATGCCAATCACTGTTAAATTATAGACAAGTAAACTATAAACTTATTTTACTAAAGGCTTTGCACCTTAAGAATACATCTACTCAGATTTATTTGCACCATATGATTTACAATAAGAAAAACAGGTCAATGTTCATCTTTAAATTGAAGTTATTTTCAAAAAAAATTACATACAATTAATAACTTAATAGAAATTCATCTTGCATATTTTGTATTTACAGTACTGTATGTGAATACGATATATATCCAATATAAATTTTATAGATATACATACAACGTAAATTAAGATATCATAACTAAAGCTTATTATTAAATTATTTTATTTGAGTCAAGTTTCAAGAATTTGTATTTCATTATGTTCTATATGTTCTTTAAAAAATTTTAATCTAATTCACCAAATGCTCATATTTCTTCTCCATATGTTATTATTATGTGACAAATAACAACAATTTTTTTTTTAAAAAAAAAGTTCAATATGAATAGGAAATTAAAACTATAATTACTCAATAATTGAAATATAGATAATGAAGGAGATTCAAACTTTTGCAAATTGTCTCTGAAATTCAAGAAAAATGCAAAAGTTTCATTTTTTGTTAACTCTTCAATGGTTATGAACGAACCCAGCTCGTCAACCAAATAGCGTGCCACAATGGCCACTGATGAGTTCAGCTCGTCCGAAGTTTTTCGACCCAAGTGGTTGCAAACAAACCCTGCTCGGGTAGCAAAGCTTTTCCCTAATGGACGCTGACGAGCTGAGTTCGTCCGCGTATATTATGCATCGTTATACGTGTAACAAACTATATTTACTGGCAAAATTTATTTAATTTAATAGCGTACAGATGACGGTACAGGTAACGTAATTTTTTTTTTACTTAATAAGGAAAATATTTCCCTATCCATTTGTTTATCTAGTTATTTTTCTAGGGTAATTTGACTGCAGTTTATTACTTTAAAATGGCGCATTTATTGCAAAGACTATAATGCTCCATTTTGTGCAATCCCTTGTTCTAAAGTGCATCACACACAGAAAGAAATTTTGATAAATGTAATATTAAATGTTTTATAAAGCTTAAAATTGCGTATTATTAAAATATCTAAAATATTTATTCAGATATTTTAATTTAATACTGTACAAAATATAATTTATGATATTTAACATTTACTGAATTGTTTGAAAGTACGAGTACAATTGTTGTAAATATTACATAAATGTACCGCAAATAATTGTTTAAAAACTCAATAATTTACAAATTAATAATTATAATATTTAACATTTACTGAAATGTTGAAAAGTGCGAGTTACATTTGCTGTAAATATTACATTAATATAACGCAAATATTAGCTTGAAAATTGAATACTTTGAAGAAAATTGAAGAAACAAAAAAAATTTTAATATTTATCATTTACTGAATTATTTAATCTATTAAGTGGTGCAATTGGTGTACATATTGCGTAAAAATACAACAATAAATTTTTTAAAAACTTAATATCTTAGAAACTAATATATGTAACATTTATCATTTACTGAATTGCTAAAAAAGGCAATTTACAGTTGGTGTAGTTATTATATTAATATACCGCAAATAAATCTTTAAAAACTATCTTTTAAAAGCGAGCGAGCTACTTATATCACCGTCAGAAAAGGGTGATATTTTCAGAAGCCACTAGGGAGAAAAAAGCTGCCACTTTCACCGACCGTTTCATCGTAGCGCTGCACGTCGTAGGAGAGCAAAAACTGCAGATTCGCCAAACTGTCGAAGGGTTAATTGCTATTTTTATGAAAAAGACAACAATCTCTACAATCTTGATTATGGAGTACTATTACTTGAAAGAAAAGATCAATTCGCTAAATATATATTAAAAAATTTACTTTAATTATTTTAAAAATGAAAAAAAATAGGTAAATTTGATATATTTCATGAACATCTGAAACAATCACACGAACATCAGAATCAAATAAATAAGCAGATCATTCTAGAAATATTCTGTAAATAATTTCTCTCTCATTTGATTTCATAAGTAATTAAACTAAACTATATCAGCATTATAATGATATTTAAATAATATTACTTCAATTTTTCCAAACACAGTAACAGCGATAATATTTTTTTTAATATATTTATTATTATACTTACTTAAAAATTGTAATTACTTCTAATTTTTTCCCAATGTAACAAAATCAATGACGTTGTACAAAGTAAAATATTTTAAATACTTTAATTAGATACGTAACTAAGACAAACTACTAAGAAATTATAATATTAGGTAAGCATTAAGAGTTTTAAATTTTAAAGAAGCAATTTCGTTTCATTATGGCATCTTTGGTTCAAACTTTCAAATTATCGATCTAGAGTACTAAATTATTACTTACATATCAAATACAGAATATCTGAGGCATAATTTTAAAGTACACTTTAAACTTGTTAAATAAACTTTAAACATTTTGTTTTTTAGTTAAATAACCTCTTATCAACTTCTTTTTAAGGGGTATGATATGAATCCAAACAATTTTTAAAACTGAAACTGTTTTTATCATCCTTTGAAATAAACTAGGTATATTTACATGAAAATGCTCTGCTGTTTTCACTAAAACTAGTTCATTTTTATAAAAAAAAAACCTTTATAAGAGTCATTTTCTGTTAATCTTTGAAAGTTCTTAAGATTTACATCTAATGGTTTGAAAAAAATGAATTAAAGCGGAAATATTTAAAGCTTTGTGTTAAGATTGTGGTGTTAAGTTGTTTCAGATAACAGCCTACTTATTCACATCTAAAAAGCAAAGTGAATGTCCTCTACAAAACATCTTAAAATATGGTGTCAGTCTGGAAGTGACTCAAATGACGATCGAAAAAAGTTTAACTTCCTACAGTATGTTTTTGCGAAACTGTAAATATGCCGAAATGTGTAAAATAAAAAAAAGCGCCTAGCGGCATTTTACATATCGATCAATAAAACAGGCAACTCGAAAAACAGCAATACTTTATGTATAAGAATATTTCTCAACTTAATTTGAAGTAAAATATGTTACTACTTTAAAAATTTGAATGAGAATCCAGATTATATTAGTACAGAAAAACACTTACCAGGTATTAATAACAAAAGTAATAAACTATACTGGTGAGAAAAGAGGCAGTCGGCTTACGTGCAAAATCGAACACGATTTGATAAAGCTACAGAAATATAATAAATACTTAATTTAAAAACATTTCTTGATTATACAAACTGATATTTGAGGCATACCTTGATGTGTATTATTTACGTTCTATATCTTTCGTTTCATTAACTTCTATCTTAACTTATTTACAGGTGCAAGAGTATTATTGAAGACTGATATTAGATCATTTTAAATATTTGTATTTCTACTAAATAACTTAAAAATTATCTTCCACGTTTTTTACATAGCATTTAGTATGTCTTGGGTTTTTTTTTAAACACTATTATTATTTACCGATAAAACTTGAATATTCGCTGATTTGAACTTTGTTTTATATTTAAATTGGATTTGAGGAACAACATCATCAGACAAGTCCAACACCCTATAATCTGGCATTCTAAGAAAATGAACAATTTCGATCAAACATTATGATACTTAGAAATGGAGAATAGATTATCATATTCAAAAATACGGAAATAAGTAGAATGATATGCTATAAAGCTTTGTTTTCTAATATTTCATTACTAAGACGTGTACTAATAAATACTTAGAGAAAATTAATTCAAAGAAAAGGCTCTGATGCATTTTCTAAGAAAATTCATTCATTTCTGTGAGCTTTCGATTAAATGCAAAATAAATACAAAAGAGGGCATAACATTTTTTGAGTAAGATTTAACAAAATAATCGCTATTTTTCTTTCCTTTGAGATGAGAAAACTTTGGTTGGAACAATATTTTCAGAAGAGAGAAAGTAAAATTACTTTGCTCCCATGGAAACAGGATGGCAAGTTTAAAACGTTTATTGCAATGTTCAGGAAATTGTCGTGTCACGTAGAGATTCAAAACACGTGACATTCTCCAGTAAGCGGTTTTATAGCAGTAAGCAATATGCAGTTTTATAGAGAAGGATTTTCGTCATGCCCCCTGGATTTGCGGGAGTTACTACCTAATAGCAATTGTTCTCACGTAAGACTAGATTAGGCTCACGAGACTTAAGTTACGTAGATGGAGGATTACATTTCCGCAGGAAGAATGTGGGGATTTTGAGTACAATTATTTTGCGATTAAAAATATCTTTGGAAAAAAAATCAAAGATAATAAAGATTTGACACTTTTAACACGAGTGATGATATTAAGCTTCCTACAATTGTCACAGGGAAGATATATATATATATATATATATATATATATATAAAATGATTCCTTAAAATTTCCTAATTTACCATATATTTGATCGATGTTTCTTAATTTACTTCATATTTTAAACTTATTAAAGTGTCTACCATTTTTTCGTGATCACATTCGTTTTAGTTTTCATTTTATGCAACCACGCAGTTTCCAAATTTACAAAGATCAGCATTTGCGACGCTCTGAACTAAATGGGATTTTCCCTAACGTCATTTAGACTTCCACTAAAATACCTAAAGATTCCTGCATCTATTACTATTTGACTTGTATAATCCTCAATTTCACTTTCCAGGAGAAAGCAGCATGGAAGAAACTCGTTTACTTTGTTCCGTATTACCAAGGTGAGTGGACATGTTTCGTCTATCACTATTCTCTCTTGTGTGAACGTCAATAAATACGTTAATTCTTTGACATAAAGTTTTTTTCTTTTTCGGACATGACTACCACGACTTAAATATATATATATATATATATATATATATATTTGGAGAGGGAGAGAGTTTATAAGATTTCGTACATATTTTGATGTTTAACAACTCATAAAATAATGAAAATAGATTAAATTTAATAACGTAAGTGGTTAGATAGTCTCAAACAGTTTAATCCCTCTATGCAATGAACTTCCACGTGTGCCTTCTCCGACACACGGAGAATATCAAGACGATTGTCAATTTCACACTTGGTACCGGCGAGCATATCGGGATTCACAATGGCTATTGGAAGTTCAATTCCTAGCTTTTAGCTCATTGGGCCTTTTTTTTTACGGAAAAAACACTCTCATCTGCCATTTATTTAGGCATGTTGTAAAATTACGTATTTATCCAAATAGAAGATCTTCAGCCTCGTGTCCTTTTCCAATAAGATGGGGCACCACCATGATGGAGTACCATCGTTCGTAGTTCTTTGAAATACCACTTTACCGGAAGATGTATTGGGTGAGGTAATCCAATTCCTTGGCTATCCAGATCACCTTATATAACGCAGCATGTATTTTTTCTTCGGAGACGTTGGTTTGTTTTGTCGGTTTCCTTCGGTTTGTAAAAGACGTTGTTTACAGGAGGAAAATGTCGAACATTAATACCAGGATAATAATCACAGTAATAGCTACAGTGGAAACCGACATGCTCATTGGTGCCTGGCATGATATTGACCTCATTGACCTTGTTATTCTCAAAGTGGGCTCACGTGGAAGTTCATTGACTTGAGGCATTAAACCTTCTGAGTCCATCTAATCATTTATGTTATTAATTTTAATATATCTTCATTGTTTTTGGCGTTATTAAACATCAAAACGTGTCCGAAATTTTATACACACCCTGTATATATAATGAAAATAGTAATTCACATATATTAGATAAATTATTTAATTTAAATGGTATAGATGCTAAAATTAAAGAAAGAAAAATATAAATTGCTTTTTATGGGGGAATACGTAAAGCAAGAGAACATTTAGAAGAACATTAAAAAGAAAACAATTTAAAAAAAACAAATATACCTCAAAAATAATAAACTTGTTAGAGATGAATAAGGTCAGGAAAAAGTACAAACCAAACTAGAAAAATCAAAAATAATTACAAAGGAAGACCACGGAAAATGAAATATTACACTTTTAGTTCTGAATACGGCTTAATATATATATATATATATAAGAAATGTCTATTATAATAAAATAAATTTCTTCTCATTTTCCATTCATACGTAAATACTTTTGATTACTGATACGAAAAAAATATACTAATGTAGTTTACCTAATACAAATTTAACATTAACTTAAAAATATTTAATATGATTTTAAATACTATTTTCATATCATAAACCATAAGAGAATAATATTGAA
This sequence comes from Nephila pilipes, assembly GCA_019974015.1. Classification (NCBI taxonomy): domain Eukaryota; kingdom Metazoa; phylum Arthropoda; class Arachnida; order Araneae; family Nephilidae; genus Nephila; species Nephila pilipes. Next base: position 4,277 of record BMAW01116421.1, on the reverse strand, counting down.
TTGTTTTGAAAATAATTATGTTATGATTCATAACATATTTAGGACTCCAAATATTAACTCTTTTTAGCAATTAAATATGGTTATATAACCTATAAAATTGTCTTATAATGAATTATAAAGTAAAGAATTTCTTAAATAGTTTCACATATGAGAATAATTTTAAAGCAAGGAAAGAACAAAGAAGAACTAAAAAGAAAAATCAGTAATATATTTCGAATATTCGTGTGAATATTCGAAAACGAAAAATATAATTTTAACGTTCATTTAAAATAATTACGTGGAAAAAATATCCCCATATTTCCCTACTAAATATCTAATATTTTCAATTTAAGACTACCCAGTCTATAACACAATGTAGATTTATTTAATATCTCAATTAATTCACTCTATCTTTGTACCTAATATTAGAATTCAATAAAATGGTTTGTTTTTGGATTATTTTATTTATTGATATTACGTTGATTTTGAATTTGTAAAAGATAAGAGCACAGAGAGTGAATTGTGCATTTGTATTTAAGCAATTATTAGTAGATATGAAGACATATTCATTATTTAGATGCTATATGTTGCTAGAAAAAAGGAATTTCAGTTTGTTTCAAATAGGGTTGTACCCTTAAATTTATTATACTGCTTTTAGAATACAAAATCGTAAATTGTGAAGTTGAACTTATACTGTAGTGTCCGAAATTACTTTTTTCCTTCATGCGAGAACTTAAAACCAAATAAAATCTATCGTGAAACAATCAGTTTTAGTTCGTATTCAGTTGTTTTACTAAAATATTGTGCAGAGAATCCAAGTCCTTCGTTTCAAATAGTTTTGATAATCTGAATACCAAGAAAAATATGAAATAAATTTGTATTTAATTTTATGTGTCATCAAGTTTCTTTAAAATGTAGGCTTTACTTTTCCGATTCTTTCCTCCAAACAGCTTTACTTTATACAGCTTTACACAATACTGAAGAGAATATGGAATAAATTTTAATTTATTATGTGTCTTGAAATTTCGTAAAAATATTGAGTTTAGAATACTCAGATATACTATAATCAGATATACTCAAATATACTCAAGTATATTAATCAGATATATACTCAAACATACTACTTACACTCAAATATACTAATCAAAAAATTGAATGAAATTTTTTTGAAGGAAAAGTTTCTAATTAATATTTTAAATCATAAAGTTTCGTTAAAATGTACAGTTTAGAATTCCTGTACTTCCAATCACACAGCTTTACAAAATACTGAAAGGAATATATTTTCGTTAATGATGTGTCATGAAGTTTCTTTAAAATGTTGAGTTAAAAATTCACTTTCATCGTATCGAAAAAGTTTAATAATCAGAATACTGAGGAGAATACGGAACAGATTATCATTTAATCTTCTGCATCCTGAAAAATCCAAATAATCTTTGTGTAGTTATATTCTCTGTAGAAAAATACGTAGAGTAGAATTTATATCTATATATATATATATATATATATATTTGTAAGCATTACGTTATCTTCTGAGAGGGAAATTGAGTATTATTTTTTATTTATGTGCTTCAAGTATACAATTACTCTAATTATTTTAACATATTCAATGGAATATGAGGTAAACTAGCAAATTTTTTTATAATAAAAGCTAAACTTCATTTATATTAAAATAATACTTAAAAATCAGCATTTATTCTTTCTATTCCATTTGTCGTTTAGTTTCATAAAGTCTTACAGAAATTACTTAAATTTATTTATTTATATTCTAAAGTAAAAAAAAATCCCTCTAATTTTCTTGCTATCTATTGAAAAGCTATGTTGATATCTCATTAAAATTAATCAGAAAATTATTGAAATTGAGATCGGGAAACGAGAAGCAAATTTAATCGGATATAAAAATAAACCCTAATTTCTAATATTAGATAAAATATAAATTTTTTTCAGATTGTAATTTAAAATATTTATGATGTTATAATACCTATGCTAAAGAATGCTAATTAACCGAAAAGCAAAGTATTTTAAATAACAACATATTTATAAAATAATAGTATCGATACTAAAGTTATTAATAATTGTTATTTAGATTTAGCTATTATCTGCTGTTAAGAGTTAGAGTGTATTTTGCTGTATTGCGATAATTAGAAAAAAAACTTGGATTAAAAGCATCAACTTTTTAATACATTTGAAAAATAAATTAATAAAAGCATTCTTAAAGCTGGTTTTCAAGCGTTTCTTTGTTACTCCGGAATCAGAATTTCTATGTCAAACAAAAAAAAACATTTTTATTGAGAAGACTAAAAAAATCCAATTGGAATAAATTGAAGGGGGAAAAAATCTTCAACGAGAAGATACAAAAAAATTTAATTTGAATAAATTTGATGAAAAAATTAGAGAAGAAAAAGCTTTTAACTATCAATTGTTTTGTAGGTTATAACTTTTTTTCTTTTTTTTTCACATCTTAGAAAATTCTAAGTGATAAAAGCCTTTTTGTAATACCAGTTAGTATTCGAAGACATAGCTTAATTGATCTATAGTTTCAGGTATCGGAATACATTATACGTTTTTCTTTTTTAGTTACATACCCTGAAAGGTTTTTCTCGCTTTTAAACACCTGCACATTGTGAATCCTACTACATTAGACATAAACATATTATTTAATTTAATTCTTAAATTTTAAGTAATTTTTATTCAAAATAACACTTAAAAACAAAGTATGAAATAAATATTTAAAGTATAAAATTCTAACACTAAAATTGTTGAGGGAATTGACAATAGCTTTTTTGCTTATTTTATTTTCTTACTTAAAATCCAAAGTCCAACAGAATAGGATCTTTCAAAAGTTTTTATTTTAGGTAATTCCATTTCAAACCACACAAACATCATATCAAAATAAAATTTAAAATTAGCAATCAAAGAATGGATAACTTGTGCAACAACATATTTAGAAGCTTCATTTAAACTAAAAACACATTTTCAAAAATTATAATTTTTATTAAAAATATTTTAAAACATCTTTTAAGGAATGAAATTCAGAACTGTGCTTTTAAATCATGAAATGTTACCAATGAAAAAGTTTAGGACTTGGAAAGAAATTATTCTGTTAATCAGATTTCTTGCGTTAAAATTCTGTGACCGATAGAGATTCGCACATTGTGACCATCAATGGTTTCATGTAAACTCGTTATTAATCAACGGAAATTTTAAAATGAAATATGAAAAAAAAAATATACTTAAAATTATCTTTTGGTATCATATCTTAATATATGAACACAATAAAATTAAAAAAATTAAAATATATGAACACACAATCTATTGGTTGAATCATTTGAGATAAAGGTTATTTGTTATAAATCTCATGAAATCGAATCACGATCCTGAGGTGAAAAAAGTAATTCATCACTCAATAATTTTCTAATAATAACAAAATGTTAAATAAATAAGAATTCATAGCCATACCATTCATTCAATCATAATAGTAGATTATTGAAATAAATGTAATTCATAGCCATACCGCATAAAGGCTCTATGACACAGATCAATTAAGGGTTAATTGTGTTTTATTAAAATATCGAAATTATTTATTTAGATATTTTAATTTAATATTTATTTAGATTACTTAAAATTATGAGGCTGACTTTGGTTTAATCAAGAATCAAGCCCACACGAATCATCTCAAACTTTTCCAGCCAAAATAATACCTAATTTTATTAACTAGACTGTTGCATATAAAAATCACAAAAAGTGTGTAAATTAACTAGCTTAATAAAATATTTTTTAGAAAAAATACGATAATAAAAACGCGTCTAGGCACGGGTGGAATACCTAATATAAAAGGAATTCTTACAAGCTATTTTGATAATTCAATCGAATTAAATCAAAAACATTTCAAATCAGAATATTTAGAAATGGTTATGATTACAAAAGTATTTCGAATTGGTTTCTCTAAATTATAAAAACAAATAAAACACGAATGAGTTTATAATTTAATTTGTTTATTTTATTGAAATTTCTTCATGCGTATCCATTTCATCTTCACAACTTCACATTATCTTAAGATTAATTAAAAATTATATAAATAGGGGAAAGAGAATATTTCAATACAAAACTTATTGTTAATTCGAAAGAAAGCGTTTGAATAATTCTATAGTTAAAAACATTTGGATTGAAAATTTACTCAAAAATATTTTCTATTTCCATTTTGTAAAATACAGTACTATCTTGATAATACGGCAGATATCAGTTCTGAACACAGCTGGATAACTGAAAACGTCCAATATTACTTGAAAATGAATTATAAC
>BMAW01116417.1:0-19361 GCA_019974015.1 Nephila pilipes | reverse complement strand
TCATAATTATATAACTGAGGGAAAAAATTGTTATTTAAACCTGTTTGTGCGTCTAGGGGGGGGGGAGGCTTTTTTGTACATTTAACTTATTGAGTACATTTTTTTTAATGTACCAAAATAAAAATCCTTATTTCTATCAACTTTCAATTAATTGTATATACTTATGAAAAATAATTTATAAAATTATTAATAATATTTACACGAAAATTTTTCGAGAATATAGGACAAGCATGTATTTTTTTGATGCATTTCTGTTTTCTCTCGTACTTGTAAGTTTCATAATTTAACAAAGTTAACTTTAATAAATATAAGTTTCATAACTTAATAAAGACTGGAATTTTGAAAATAACGTTACAATAGAAAAATTATTTAAATTTCTCAGATATAAATGAATTTATCTAATGTTTTGCACAAAATACAAATAATTTCTAAAGGAATTAATCTTTCCAAAGTAATAATTTCACTAAAAAATATATTGAATTAAAATGTATTATTTTTTTAACTTCTAATTAAAATAACATTCAAGCGTTACAGATATTTTTCTTACTATTCAACTTTAAAAGTGACACCTTTATTGTTAAACTTTATAACTCATTTGTTTCTTCTTGCAAAGTCTGATGACAAAATTTTTTCGGGCAGAGTCCTTGAAGAGAAATAAATGAAAGGCATTTATTACATCCTTAAATGATTCTCAAAAATGGGATTTACTGTTATAATTAATACAAAACCCATTATATTTTTCTTACAAATGTTGTTTAACATTTCATGCTTAAGATTTCTTTACTTTTTGAATTTTCTAGATATGAAACCCTAGATATATTTCAATGTTTGGAAATTTTATACTTCGCAATATTACATTTTATGCTCCCAAATTTCATTTTTTGGAAAATAAGAAAGAATTTGTGTTATTAATTTGTAACCATTAAATTTCTACAAATTGTCATGAAAAAGAGAACTTTTATAAGAAACAGATTGAAATATATCACGTTCCTCAAAATTTCATGCAGAATCTGACAGATAAATTTGATGTGATTATGCAAATAAGGATAAGAATAGTATTATTGTCATTTTGTCAGAATTGGTATATTATCTTCATGCATTATAATAATATTCCAGATAGCCTAGTAGTTTGGCCGTGAGCTCGCCGTTGTCGATGTTTCGCTTGAATCTATATTCCATTCTAGATACTCAGAAGAGATTTGCACTTAACTTTCGAAGATTGAACCTCTATAGATTTGACGTGTATCAGTTTCTCTGCATCAGAGGTCTTCAAACTGGGTTCTGCGAAACCCTAGGGTTCTCTGGAACTTTGACAGGGGTTGCGCAAGGGATCACTGTTTGCTTAATCAAAGGGCCAAAATATTAAACCGTTTGCTTGTAAAAATAAGTATAAATATATATTTTATGGATAAAATAAAATCACGTGGTTCAAATGCATTGATCGAGACACATTAAGTCACGTGTTGGCCACCGTTCTTTGGCTTAGGTCAAGGGTATTCAACACTTTGGGGAACCGTTTGAGTTCAGTGCGTTTCTTGGATGTTTTTTCGAGAGTCATAAAGCGACCAATCATATAATGCCGCATGGCCGTGAACTCGCCGAAAACATTTCAGTCAGGCGTATTCGTTTTAGATGCAGCATTTTTTCGAAAATCTTCTCCTCCCCCCTTTTAAAGGTTTGACTTCCTGGTGGATAATTGGGGAGGGTTGTGGCAACACATTGAACGTTGACAGGAAATTTTATGGCTCATTAAGGAACCCCCCTCTCTCTCTTTGGGTTGAGGTATTTTCCGATGAAACATTCGTTCAAAAGTGTGAGGGTATATGTACGGATGAACACATATATGTACGGATTTGTTATAATTTAAAATATTATTGCTATTGTTAGAACATATTTTAGAAAGAAAAAAAATCTACCTTACCATTCATTGTCTTACTAAGATATTTTTATTGCGATAAAATAAAATTACAATAGTAATTGTGTAAATTTGAGTAGGATTAAAGCTTTGATATCCTATTTTTTGTGCTCTTTGATCAGTTAGTTCCGTCAAGAAAACTATAAGCTGAAAGGGTTTCCAAAAGTGTAAAAGGTGAATACCTCTGCTCAACATGATAGGTCTTATGCGCCACGAGGATTCGAACCCACGAGCTCGAGATCATAACCACTCAGCTATCGCTTTCGTTTTAAACTGAAAATGTAACAATAATCAAGAATAATGAAACATATTTTTTTAAGTCTCAATAAAATAGAAAGGGGGAAAAAAAGATTAAAAAAAAAAGAAAGGGGACTTTATGCAAAAGATTTATATACTTTTTTTTTCTTGTAAATAATTATTAAAAAATACATGATGCAATGAAGTTTAGATTTTTCAATTTGAGTATTCTTATTAAACTGCTTAAAAAAAGTGTTTTATGCCATTTCGTATTGACAAATATAATCGCAAATTGTTCTGATTCGGTTTCCGCCTTTATTAAAATTTATTTTTTTATAATAATTAATCACTGTACAAAATTCGGAATGTTTCTTTTTTCGTATTCATTGAAAATATTTAATTAACAAAATAAATCTGTAAAATATTTAATTAACACTGTACATCTTTAATAAATTAAATGATTTGATTAAAAAAAAGGAAGTAGCCGGAACTGATGATCCTCAAACAGGAAAATGGGCTACATATTGAAACAGCGAGAAAAGCGGTTTTTTTGTAAAACTTGTACGTATTGGGTAGTTTTCATGTACTTGAACGACAGGAAAGGGCAATAAATGAAGGTCATAGATACGGTTTTACAACTGTTGACCGTAAAGTTGACATTAAACTGTACCCCTTCTAATTGTGAAGGACGCAGTAAAAGTATCGTTATCTATAGTTTCGAACAAAAATAGCAGGGGATTGGAGGATATTTGCGAATAGAGCACCGATTATATATACTGATGGGAAATAAACAGAATTCATCCCTAAACTTGTGTAAAAGGAGATGTTTCTAACACTGTGAAGTCATTTTCTTTCATATGACAGCTTATCAGAACATAAAATCATCAGAAATGGAATAAAATAAACGCAAACTTGGAAAAATAAAGCATGAAAAAAGTGTTTATTTCAAAGTCAAGAAAATAATGAAAATTAAGAAAAAGAAAGCACATATATAATTTATCTTTTATGAAGAAGCTATTTACTTTCGATCATTACAACCACTATTGCAAGAGTACTTCGCTGTTCCTTTGGATACGCTCATTCCCTTCCTAGAAGGGAGAGCTTTCTTCGTTTTCAAGTTTTGATTTCAATCGATGGGCCCCTTACTTATACATCAGATATATTCCCGAAAAATACATGTAAAAAATTCACATGTACAAAGTATTGCATCTATGGAAAAATAGAAGATTACTTCTAGTCCTAAAAAATCAGCAAAAATAATACAACCATGTATTTCCATTTTAGGATCTCAAATATTTAATTTCACAACGATTGTATATATATCATATCAAGTAAAATATCCTTTAAAAAGGGAGAACAACGTACCACACACAAAAATTAACAATATAATATAAGTTAGCCAAAAAGATTTTATTCGTTGTCATTTTCTGACAGTGTACGTATACGTTGGCGCAAGACAGCAACATCATTGCCATTTTAGAAATGTCTTGTTTACTGTCTTCGTGCTGCATTGGTGAAATTCTTTCTGTAATCTCTTGAACAGAATTAAGATAAATCTTTTGTGGTGCTGATATTTCAGTAAATTTAAGAACGGATAAATATAAAATAAAAATTTAATCGCTGTTGTAACAAAGTTATAAAAGTACATATTTTAAGTCACTACAATACTTTATTTTCCACTATTTCTATCAAATTTCACAATTGCTTTATTTTAATTATTCCAGATTCAGGATAAGTTAGAAAGAAATGTTTAGAAAGTGGAGCTGCGAAACGCAAAAGATCAAAGGAAAAGCAGGAATCTATTGATAAATTACCGAAACTCACCCAATTTTTCTTTAATACAAATTCTACATCTACATCTATCTCTACAACTTCTATCAGTACATCCAATAATGTACCTGAAGTTGAAGGTCAGGGAGAAGCAGATTATTTAAGTATTTGAGAAGGTACTAAAAAACCTACTGAAATAAGTACAATAACTAATAACGTTTCAAATATTTTTATTGCAAGTACAGATCCAGGGCTGTGGCCTTCATATATTGACAAAAATTGACAATCTTACTGGGTAGAGAAAGGTCCGACAGTTTGTTCCAATAAACATAATAATTTTGAAAAATCAGCTCGTATATACATCGAATCAGATGATAAAACTAAAACAAGATACCTGTCTAAGTTGCTGTTCAAAAAAGAGTTACGCAATGGTGAGGTTGTAGAGCGTGAATGGCTAGTATATTCTCCGTCACAAGGAAAAGTATACTGTTTCGTATGTAAATTATTTTCATCTACTAATTCTACATTCAGCAGTAGCGGATTCAATGATTGGAAGCATGCAAGTATGGCTATTTCACAGCATGAAAACGCACTTGAACACAGAAAGTGTATGATGAACTACCACAGTCAATTACAGTTATCTTGTCGTGTAGACAACCAAATTATTAAGCAATTCAATGATGAACGTCATTATTGGAAAGAAGTGCTAAAGAGAATAGTGGTTGTAATAAAATTCTTAGCATCAAGAGGATTGCCTTTCAGAGAGGAAAAGGAAATTATAGGTTCAGTGAATAATGGAAATTATTTAGGCACTTTAGAACTTCTAAATAAATTTGATCCATTTTTAAATGAACATATTAAAAAGTACGGCAATTCTGGAAAAGGTAATCCATCTTATTTATCTGCTACAATTTGTGATGAATTCATTGAAGTCATGGCGTTAAAAGTCTTAGAAACTATCATCATTGAAATTCAGAAAGCTAAATATTATTCTATTTCCGTTGATTCTACCCCAGATGTGACTCATGCTGATCAACTAACTTTTATTTTACGGTATGTTCAAAATGGTGCACCCATTGAGAGATTTTTGCAATTTATAAATATTAATGGACATACTGCAGAGTATCTGACGGATGTTATGGTTTCCTTTTTGGAAAATAACAACATTTCCCTTAGTGATTGTAGAGGTCAGTCATACGGCAATGCCTCGAATATGTCAGGGAAATATTCAGGATTGCAAGCCCGACTTCAAGAAAAAAATAAATACGCTATATACGTACCATGTGCAGGACATGCTTTGAATTTAATTGGCGTTCAAGCAGTAGAATGTAACTCGAATGTGACAATTTACTTTGATTTTGTCCAAAATCTTTATAATTTTTTCTCATCATCAACTCATCGTTGGAATATACTAACATTAAATTTGAACTGTGATAGAAATAAAAATGTACTGAAAAACCTATCAAAAACACGTTGGTCAGCACGCGCAGATGCAATTAAAGCCTTAAACTCCGTATATTCAGAAATTGTACAGAACCTGGATTGCTTAATTAATGATGAATTACAGGCAGCGGATACTCGACTTTCTGCTAAAAAATTAAAAATTAAGATGAATGAGTTAGAAACTGCTTTTTTAACTATCCTTTGGAATGACATTTTGATACGTATTGACAAAGTAAATATATTTCTCCAGAGTAAAAATATGGATTTGTCAAAAGGTGTAAAATTATTAAAATCATTAATGATATACATAAAAACCAAAAGAGATTCTTTTGACTATTATGAATCAAAAGCCAAGAAAGTATCCTTTATAAAGGAATATCAAAGTGTTCACAAGCGTGTAAGACAATGCAGTGTTAGGGTAACTTTCTTTGAAGGAAATAGAGACACCGACACAACGTTTGAAAACAGACACAGCCAGAAATTTAAAATAGAAACCTTTTTACCAATAATCGATTCTCTAATTTGCAATATACTAACACGCAGTAAAAAAATATGAGGAGCTTTTTGAAATGTTTGGATTTTTTGAAAATATTTCTAATTTGGATGAGACAGAAATTATATATATAAAATAGCATGCGAGAAAATTTCAAAATTTTACGATAAAGACATTAATGGAGAAGAACTGAACTTGGAATGTCAACATTTCAAGTCATATATGATCATTGATGGCGAAAAGCTGAAGAAAACGCAAAAAGAAGAAATGGAAAAAAAGAAAGATTAATAAAAAATATAATTCTACAAATGCAGATGAAGATGAAGAACAGTTGTTGGATGGGGAGACAGGAATTGAGATCAACACACTCTATTCATACATGTATAATGAAAGACTATTCACAGTGTTTCCCAATATTGAAATAATAATGAGAATTTTCTTATCAATGATGATAACTAACGCGAGTGGTGAGCGTTCCTTTTCAAAACTCAAACTGATCAAAAATGAATTGAGGAATCGTATGACTCAATCACGTTTGAATAATTTAAGCTGCATATTTTGTGACAAAGATCCACACAAAAACATACTTAATTTCGTATCTTTATTGCCTCTTTTTCTGCAAAAAGCCTATATTTCTGACTCATGATTGGTCTCTATCATAAAAAACGAGTGGATGTTATATATTTTTAAGTGCCATTTTTGTAAGCAGTTTAGTCGGTTATTAAGAAACAGGCAAAATAACCCTTGTTCCAGAAAAAAATTAAAATTCGTTGTTAGTGTAATTAAAATTTATCATGTTTTATGATATTGAAATAGTATTATTTACTTTTATTTTTACGACCTAAAGAAAAAGCTTGTCATTTTTGTTTGAGTACATCTTGATTTTAATTGATACTCATGAATTTTCTTATTGACAAATTAGAAAGATTTAAAAAATTTCCGTCTACATTCTCTGTAGAAAAAGAAGTGTTTTGATTGCTTGTAGCTGCTTTCACTTCAGTGATTGAATTATTCTTCACTTTCTTCTTCTGAAAGAGATTAATAATTTTCGTCCAAATCGTTGCTTCGTTTTACTTCGAATACGATGTCATCATCATCTCTAGGAGAACCTGAAGTTCACGTCTCATTATCAAATAATTTAAAGTTTTCAAATTTATCTTAAATAGGAAAAATTACCCCTTGCTTTTCCAGCCACATAGCGGCCGGAAGGTTTATATCTTTGTCTTCGTCGTCCGCAAAGCTGTCTCTTCCTTGTTTCAATGCATTCCTTGGCAGACCGGCATGTAAAAAGCAATAGAGAATCACTGCATCTATAACTTGGCTCCAAAATTTCTCCAGCAAAATGATTTTTTTTTCTAAAAGGGATATTTCTAATTGCTTCTCATACAATTATATAATTGTTTTCTACTGCAAGATTCAAAGATTCAAATAACAAGCTTATTAATCTGTAGCATCACATAAGTTGTATTGAGAAGCAAAAATCAAGCTTGGAGCATTTAAGATTTTTTTAGTATTACATCGAGCCACACTTCAGTCTTTCAATTCTCCATACTTGATGCAGAAATATTAAATATTTCATCCATAAGCTTAGTTCATGAAATATTGAACCATTGTTTAAATTTATCTCCCGTTAAAAAGTTCAACAAACTTATTTACTTTGTTACTGAAAAGCAGCATGACTCCTATTACAAAAGGATTTAGAAATAGATGAATGAACCATTTTCTAAGTACTTCTGCATTCTAAGTACTTCTCATTTTGACGAATCTTTCTTGTATCATTCGAATTTTTTTTTTTTTTTTTTTTGTGTGTGTGTGTTCGATGTCGATCATAATGCAATTTTTCCAAGTATTGGAAACGGTAGATTTTGATAAGGAAAATTAATTTCACATCGCCGATTGTTTGGCTCCATTTTCAATACGTTTGATTACTTCTATTTTATTCTGAATTGGAAATGCTTTCCTCTATACAGAATTCGTAATTTTTACCGACCTTTTCGAGATACTATTGAGACGGTAAAATATTTGTTCAGTCCGAAGCGTTCATACGAATATGAAAACAGCTTTTGGAAATAGAAAGAATACCTCTACCAGACGACACTTCTGTCATCCGTTCCATTATTGTTCTGATTTTTCAAGGATTAGTTTGAAGAGTGGGTTCTGTAGTAGCCAAATGGATTTCTAGAAAGGTAGAACTGTAGGAGATTAAAAAAAAGGAGGAATATTGTTCAGTGGGATAGTGGATCAGTTGTTGATTCATAGAAAAGGCGCTGAAGGTGAAAGACTGGGCTTTGAAACTGAAGTTTAGGAATGCTCTCTTTCGGGATCCCGATACGTCGAGAAAATTAAGACGAGATGTTTTTTTTCAATAACAAATAATATCATACGATCTCCAAGACGTAAGAACATTAGTAATGTAAGCAAAACTTACCAAAAAAAGATTCAAAAGGAATTTTATTGAAAAGGTATCATGATAATGATAGGAAAGTAACAATATGACTGAAGACCGAAACATCCATGTGACATCTGTCCAGCCATTAGTAGGGGATATGATATTCCCTGACTGCTATACAGGTTTCACATCGTCTAGCTGTGATGAATATGAGGTTGTCAATGAAATGTTGAGTCATTACAGCCCATTCGTCTTGTGTTCCAGAATCGTTACTGACAGCAAGTTACGTGCAGCTAAGCGTCTTCCTAGAAAGTTCCATACATGATCGTTGGAATTTAGATCCGGAAACCTACTCGGCTAGTCCTTGCGTTCATTATTCTAATTGTCCTATAGCTCTTCGACAGCTACTGTGAGATGAGTGGGCGCGTTTTCGTCCATGAAAAGGAACTGCGGATCCATTTTCACCTTTAAAAAGACGCACATACGGAAAAAGAATGTTGTTACAACAGCGAGCTCAGGTGACCGAATCTCCTGAGGATGGATGGGGAATAGGGCTAGTTTAATGTTATCTTAAATCCATAGCTTCGCATCTAATACGTATCTAATGTCAAGTAATATTCGAAGAGCTGGACTTAGGTATGGATCTTTATCTATCGAACTTCAAGGTTTCTGGGAAAAAGTGATATATACATTGAGAATAATTTTGATGCACACATATGCACATTGAAAATTTTCATCCTTTTATTACTAAAAGCATTTATGTACAGATTATTTTTAGGAATAAAGTATGCTTAAAACATAAATTACCATAGAAATTTGTTTTTAAAAAATGTACAAATATGCATGTAAATTACAAATTTGTTAACAATGTACTAAAATATATATTTGTGTACAAATAAAAAAATATCTGGAATGGAAGGTTTACTCATTTTGAGGCAAAGTGTGATTCCTAATGTCTTATTTGAACAGTCTTTTGCCGAAGCAAAGTAACGCTCACTTTTACTCAAAAAAATGAAAATAACTTCAGAAATATTGGGAATAAATCTCAAGCCGTATAGGACAACTTTGAATGCTTTCATGACTTATTTTCTCTCTTGCTTTTTATTAACTCATATTTGTTGTCATCATCTTTGGGTTCATCTTAATCAAAATGGTTATCAAATATGTCCTGATCGGTCACAGTTAAAGTACTTACCCAGTTAAATTTATTGAATTCGAAAACTGTTCGATACATAGAAATATTATTCGATATACAGAAACTGTTTTTATAGTAAAAATTCAAGGTCCTGAAAAATAGTTCAAGAAAAAAAGGTTTCCAATACGTGGAAGCTCATTTTAGGAATGGTTTTCTGTAACACCATTGGCTGTTGCAGTATGAAAGAAAAAAAAAAAAAAGAGTTGGCTCTATATTCATATAGTTATAATAGACGATTGTACATGCATTGAGATGTTCATGCCCACCTGAGGAATTTTATGTAAATACTTTATATTTTATGTTTATATTAATGTTAATAAATAAGACTTAAAAATACAAGTTTCATTATTATGGATAAAGAAAAAAAGAGTAAAGAAGTAGGTAAGATTTGCTTCAATTGCAACAGAAAATATTTAATTTCTCAAAACTCTGAATTCCTAGATCTTTGAAAAAAGTATTTCAATGCATGTAAGCAACAATGCGCACAAAACTTCTTTGTTGTCCTTTCCTTGTATCCAACACCTTCAATAAAAATTTCCCCTTCGCTTCGTCCCCTTCAGATTCAATGTAGGATTAGAGAAAATCTTACTCTGCTCTCCACCATACGCTCGTGGAAAGCTATTTGTTGCTTTGTACCCTTGACAGGAGATTCTTCGTGCAATTCGTTGTGTATGAAAGATATCTTATTTATAAAGGGGTTGGTGGCTGTGATACTCTGTATTATAGCGGAAGAATTTAAAGGAAGGACAATGTCTGGTTTTAGATGTTTTTCCTGCTTTATAAACTTCACTTAAATGTATTATAATGCGCAATTTTTATCCATCCTGAACAGCTATTTTAGGGAAAATTCTGAAAGAAGCAGAAAATTCCAATTCTTAATATCATTGAGTATTACAATTAGGTATAAATAAGAACATTTTAATACACTTATAAACAATCTATTTGTAACATATTTTTATAGCAATATATATATATATATATATATATATATAAACAGAATAATTTTTTTTCATTAACAGAAAATACTGAAAAAAATTAGTGTTTAAATTGAAGTATTTTGTATATCGGAGAGAGAGAGAGAGAGAGAAACTTTAAAAAAAAGTTCTTGTATTTCTCTGAAAACAAAATTAGTTCCTTTTAATAGCACGAAAGATTAGTCCAGCTACCCACACTAACTCTTGTTAATTTATAAGAAATCAGATATTATTAAAAATAATTATTATGTAAATAATTATTACAAATATTTGTAATGTAAATAATTATTACAAATATTTGTAATGTAAATAATTATTACAAATATTTATTTGATAAATACTTAAACTGATAAAATTGAAAAAGGTAACAAAAGAGAGGAGTAGGATCTAAAACAGAGAAAGACCCCAGCAAACCAGGGTGTCGCATTTTACCAAGGACAGTAAATTCTATAGGACAATGGTTCTTAGTCCTTTTAGTTTCCTCCCACAGTTGAAAATTTCGAATGACCCCTCCTTTTCCTCCTAATCATAAGAATGCATGCTGTTTAATTTCGAATTTAATTTAAAAATTTAAAAATAAGCGAATTAAAATTCTAATCTATTTAATTTGTAATAGAAACTTTTGTTAAATTTTAGTGAAATATTCAAATTTTTTTACTATCCATGTGTGAAAAAGAATTTTTATTATAAGATGTAAGTAATCTCTCTTGATGAAATAAACACCAAACTTAGTTAAATTAAATAGTAAAATACAAAATTATATTGTTCTTGGAATTCCCATGATTGCGACGAAACAGAAACAGCTAATAAAACAAGAAATATATTTCACTGTATACCATACTAGAAATGCACAACTATATTAGAAATGCACAACGGCACCAAGACTTACTCACCTACGTGACCTAGAAAGTTAAGTATAATTCGATTACATTTTGATTTCGAAATATGCTAAACTTGCAATGTGATACTTCTAATTATAATAATACGCTTAGTGGTTTTTTTCAACATGAAAATATGATTTACTGCTCAATTTACCCAATATTACGATTTTATAAACAGCACCAAAAAATTTAATATATTAAATTAAAAATAATGAATAGATTACAACTAATAATTCTTTAAATTCATGCATCAAAATTAATTTTTCGTGATCCCATTTGGATTCGCCACCCGCCGCCCATAGAAGAAGACAATAGCAGATTTTTAAGACATAAAATATTATATATATATATATATATATATATATATATGTGTGTGTGTGTGTGTGTGTGTGTGTGTGTGTGTATTTATGTATGTATGTGTGTATGTATTTATGTAAGCATTTATATTTTTAAAAGAGAGACTAATTAGCTCATTTTTAATTACACGATTTTAAAAGATATATTTCATTAAAATAAGGATTTTAAATGGGAGAAAAAATACACAAATATACAATTAAAAGAATTTTTTTAAACAGAATTCGAAAAACTCTAATATTTTACTTATTTCTTACTAATTAGGTTACTGATTTTTTATTCTGAAGAATACATTATCATTTTTTCTGATCTGAAACAGGAATAAAGAAAATAATACATAAAGATAATATCACATCATACAATTTTAAAATTTTGATCATGAAGGTAGCAAAAAAAAAAAAGTAAAAATATTGTAAAATTATGAAATATGCACCGAATTTAAAATTAAAAACTCCTGCATTATAGTTATGTCAAATGAACTCAATCATAAGCTTTCTCATAGGTCCAGATTTCATGATTTTAAAACTCTGGGGGGAAAACTGGGAAAGGTAGAAATGAAAAAGTATGATCACGGCCGCCTGTAGATGCCGCACGAATCAATTAAAATATATTTAAAGGAGTATTTAGGATGCGTTCACATAAATAATAGTCAATGGAATAGTCAATGATATTATATTTTTAAAGAATTATACTACTGGCCATTAAAATTGCAACACCAGGAAGGAAGGAACTGACGAACGTCAAAATCACAGGAAAGGAAGAAGAGGTTAGGATATACAAATGATTAGTATTTCAGGACAATTAGACGACGCAATAGGGAGGGACGACATTTGGAGTACAGCATTATATAAAAGTTGTGTAGTGGATTTCTCATTCGGAAAGCGCTTTGTCGGTCGCTCAGATTATCGTATTATGCCTGGAGTAATAAGAAGAAATGCTTACCATCAAGTGTCGCAATCCGTTATACATAGGATCGTTGCTTATCGAAAGTGTGAATTATGGCGAGGAGCACTGTTCGAAATCTAACCACTCTCATGCGAATATGGAATCAATGAGTTGCTGAGGGTCATACTGGATCTCTACGCCCTCCCATGACAAACACCGGAGAGGACAGGCATATTGTGAGGCCTGCATTGCAATACTATACGAACCTTTAGTCAGGAAATGTTCATGTTTATAACACACCCAGTAACCGCTCGTGCGGTACAACGACGTTTGAAGCAGCGTGGACTGTCAGCGCGGCTACAATTACTTCGGCTTATCCTTGACAATGTAGCATAGAGAGAGATGGCGATGGAGTTCTGGTACGACAAAGCTGTATACGGGAATGGTACAATGTCATCTTTTCAAACGAGTCCTGGTTCTGCATGCAGTATTCTGACAGTAATTTATGTATCTGGAGGCTCCGAGGAGACTGTGTGTCTCCTGCTTGCATTCAATATTGGCAATGGAGCCTTGCACTTGGTGTGATAGTTTGAGCATCAATTGGATACACGACAAGTATATCTCTAATTCGAATCCACGATAATTTGAAAGCAGATCGATACATTTCTGATATCTTACAATCAGTGGTTGTACCTTATCTTCTAGGTCTAAAAAATAATCTCTTTACAAGATAATGCAAGACCACATGTTGCACATCCTGTTCTGACCTTCTTCGATACACAGGGTATTCGATTGCTGCCCTGGCCTGTATGGACTCCAGATCTATCTCTCATTGAAAACGTCTGGTCATAGATTGCTGAGAGACTGCCCCACCTTCCCTTTCCAGCTTATACGGTTGATGCAGCACAAAATGAATTGTCCGTTTCTATCATCCAAATCCAGTTTGTCTCTATGCCTAACTGGGTAGGGCTGCCAGGGGTGGAAGCTGTTTCTACTGATTTCGCAGCCCTGTAAACTCCCAAACTGCTTACAAATGTAATAATTTTGTCTTCATTTCATACTATTTAGGTACAATAAATATATTTTTTGAATTTGCTTTCCTTCATGATATTGCAATTTTAATGGCTAACTGTGTAAAATTAATTAATTTGATGATGAAATTTTCTACTGATACAAAATAATTTTAAATTACGCAGTAACTTTTATTGAAATAAAAATGAAAGTAAATGTATCCATGCAAATTCTTTAATTACAAAAGACACTATTAATAAACGGTTAAAATACTCTCTAAAATTATAATATAGTTTTAATACATAATTGTTAATTTTCTACAAAATCCCTTAATTTCACAAAAATTAGTATATTTATAAGCAATTAATTTATAATACAATAATCTGAAATACAGATTAAATTCGAAAGTATTTCATACACCTTGCATGAAACTAAACCTAAATACAAGGGTGATCGTAATTAAAAGAGACAAATTCAAAGAACTCAGTAGTTGTAACTAAATTGAGGATTGATTCGAAAATGTGCAAATAAACAATTCAAAGGATACTCTAAAAGATTCCGCAAAGAAAAAAAAATTCGCTAGGGGTGCATTATAGCTTAACTACTTGAAAAGGCATGCAGTAAATAAATATGGGTATATGGGCTAATTTAACATTTTTCAAGCATAATGACATTTATTTTAACATTTTATTGGATCGTGATAGTACAAAGAAGGATGATTATGGTGACGGCAAGTGAAGAAGAAGACAATATGATTTGCATATGGATTCGAGATGAATTTAGCAAGAGTTTTAGTTATAAAAGAGGACCGAGTGAGTAGTATTCTTTCAGGTACGATTACCTTTAGTTTACCAGAGCAGGTGTTAATCGTGAAACTATTTTACGAAAATCAGGGAAATACTATAACAATTTTTCATGCATTTTGATGTCGAAAGAAGTTGCTTCAAGAAACAATGTCTACATTAGGTGTGTGAGACACGATGTCTCGATTCAAAGAAAATGTGTTTTTATACGTTCAACATGGCAGAGGGGAAAGCCTATCAGTACAGAAGTCGTTTTAGAAGTAGCAACGGCAGTTCGAGCAGTCACTGATGAATGATCATGGTGTCAGTATTCACGTGCAGTGTCATGACAATTCGAAGTATCGTATGGAACAGTGTGGAAGATACCGAAAAAAACAATGCTCTTCTTTTTCTGCATTAGATCAGCCACAATCAGCAACCGCTTGTTACCGATATTAATTCTCACCTATTTTTTGCACTGACGACTCTTGCCCAAGTAGAAATCTATACCACTGGCCTTGGAACATCCTCTGTAGTGACGAGGTACATTTTTATCGCAATGGAATTGCGTTCACCCAAAATTGTCGAATTTGGGCCAAAGAAAATCCACATGCCTTCCAGACAAGTTTACTATACATGCCTAAAATGACCGTCTAGGTCGGATTTACTTCCCAATTTTTCTTTGGACCATACTTCTTCGAAGAAATTGACGATATCAGCCCTATAGCATCCTCTGTAAAGGCCCTCAGGTATCGTAACATGCTCAACAGTTTCGTCTTACTTCGACTTCCACAGTGACAATGCCTAGCTTCTACCACTTTTATAAAGGAAGGTGCCCCTCCCCATAATAAAGTTTTGTGCAGAGATTTTTGTGGTAACATTTTACCGATGATCAGGTTAGCCATTCATTTCTAACTCCTTGACAGGTCACTAAGTGTAATTTTTGGATACAGAGCCAGTTAAAGAACGTAGTTTATTGGAGGACTGTTGCAACTTTGGCTGACTTGAAGGACCGGCAACTGTTGAACTCGCTACTCATCGCCTGCACATTTTACAGCTCAATGAGAGACTCACCACATTGAACAGTATGCTTTACATCACTAAACAGTATGCGACAAATAAACAATGCTTGTATTGGAATTTGTAGATTGTTTGTAGCCCCCTAGCGGAAGTTCTTTGATTTTTTTCTTTCAGAGCACTCTTTTAATTGTCTATCTACATATTTGAGAATCGCAGCGCATTTTGGTTATAGCTACAGAGTAGTCTGAACAGGCCGAGTTTAATTACGATCATCTTGTATAATTCTAGATTTTGATATAAGTCCTAACTTTGTATGTGTTCAGCTCTTCCGCTGATTTGGCGCTACGCAAAAACTTCGTACGGATTAGAAAGAATATTATTAAAACCATTAAGACTTCAAAGCTTTTCAAAAAAAAAGTAGTTGTAGGTCTCTAGATAAATATGAAATGCTGACAATCATCTTTCAATTCTAAATAACTAACTGGTAAGCTTTTCCTTCGTATATGGTTGAATAGAAAAATTGCAACAATTTGTCTTGAAGCATAAAAGTTTTAGCTTTAATAAGCCGGCGAATAATATGAAATAATATAAAATTGAAGTATGAAAAGTGAAATAATATCATTTCATCGACAAATAAGAACAAATCAAAACCTTTTGGCTAGCCAATTGAAATTCATAATATCTTTATTGACCTCTTCACAAAATTTTATTTATATAAAAACTAAATTATATGTTGTTTATATAAAATGACCACAAACTGAGTTGTAATATGCCATCAAATACTCTGAAAGTAATATAAAATAACCACAAAAAAGAGTTTTAAAACGTCGGCAAATAATTTGAAAATAATATCAAATTTAACCATTGAAATTAGCCTTTTACCATATCTACAAATAAATACAAACCAGAAGTTTTTTTTAACGAATAAAAATTCAAAACCTTCCTATGACCTCTACAGAAAATTTTATGTACATAAAAATTAAAAATATTTTGATTATTTAAAATAAAACATAAAGATCTTTAATACATCTATAAATAATTCGAAAGTAGTATAAAATTTAACTTCAAAAAGAGCTTTAATATGTCAACAAATAACTGGAACGTATTATAACATTTAACCTTTGGAAGTAAACATGCTATTACATCAATAAATAAGTACAAACCAGAAGCCTTTTTGGCTAATTTAAATAATCCTATTGATCTCTACGCAACATTTTATAAAAGCTAAAGAGTATGATGAATATATAAAATAACTACAAAAAAGGCATCAAAACATCGACAAATATTTTGAAAGTAATACAAACTTAACCACAAAAAGAGCTTCAACAAGTCAATAAATTATTTAGGCAAAGTGTAAAATTTAATCATTGAAAAAATAACAGTGTCATTACATCGACAAATAAACATAAACCAAAAGCTTTTTGAGTGAAATAAAATTTAAAAAATTCTTAATGACCGCTATACAAAATGTTATGCATATAAAAACCAAATATGTTGATTATATAAAATAATCATAAAAAAGAGCTTTAGTACATTGACAAATAATTTGAAAATAACATAAAATTTAATCATTGAAAGTAGCTATGTCATTAAATCAACAAATAAATAAAAACTAAATGCTTTTTTGCCTAATGAACCAAAATATTCTTATTAGGCTCTACGCAAAATGTTGTGTAAATTAAAATAAAATAATACTTTGATTAAATAAAATTACTACAAATAGAGTTTTAATAATTGAAAGACAAATATAATTTGAAGGTAATGGATGAGAAAAAGAATGACCAACAGCATGAGTTCTGTTTTTATGCTCTCTCTCCATTCGTTAGTAAATCAGTTAACCTCAGAAATGGACAAGGTAAGACAGCTTAAGCTAAAAAAAAAAAAAATTTAATAAGGAAAAAACAACACAACAGTAATTACTAATGTCTGAAATAATTGTCACAGGTAGATAAAAGTCAAAAAATAATATAACTATGTCCGAAAGAAAATAGGATTAGTTTTCAACAAGCAAATTTTTAATCGACAGGAAGTCTAAAATACGAAAATTTAACACTAAATAAATTAGAGAAATTCAGGAATCAATCGCTGAAAGAAAATATCTAATAAAGAATAATTAATAATAAGGAACGAAAGTAATGTAAGTTACAAAGGTAAAAATGTTGTAACAAAAGTCAGTTGAGTAAAAGGTACGAATAAACGGAAGATGAAAAAGAGATTACTTTTACAAAGGAAAAAAGTATTGAAATACTGCTACTAATAATGAAATGTTAAGAAATATTATTAAGAAATCCATTCTTATAATCCTTCAAACTTTTTATATATAAATTAAATAAATAAAATTATAAATTTTAAATATATAAAATGTTGGATTTCGAGCAGCAAGATTAAAGCTTTTCTGCTTTTAATCTCCGTACCAGTTTCAATTGTGGAGTATTGCTTCAGCCTTTATTTTACCCGAAATTTCGTAAAAGTATTTAAAAATGGAACTTATAATCGTTTGCATTAGAAAAAATTTTAAGTTAGGGGTAATGCAAATTTAAGGATAGGTGCACACACGATCTGAAAAAATTGTAAACATCAGAACTGAACATGACGTATGCGCCAAATTTATGCGTAGTAAGCCAAAGCTAGAACATGGTATTATTTGACGTAGCATGTGCAAGAATCACTTGAACAGTGAAAGTAAAAGCCACTGTAAAATAAATTTTTAAAAATCTTCATTGAATTTCGAAAAACTACCTTAAGGTGCCTGTTATGAATACTCATTCTTTGTGCCAAATGTTATGCTTCTTTATTTTGCAATCTTTCCACTATACCGTGGACACGAACACGCACTCAAACTTTTCTTTTTAGTTATATAGATTAGCCCTATTATCAGTTATTTACTGTATTCTTGAGTACAAATGTAGCTAGCTTAAGTGGAAACTTTTATTTCTTCTTTCATTTGTGAAATCGGAAAGAAGAGTAAAATAATTTAGTTTTTGATTGATTTCTTTCCCAAAGAATAGTGGCTAAGAAGTCAGATTTTTTTATAGGATTGTAAATATTTCTCAACGTTAAATAAATGCCTAGTGAAAAACTTACGAACTTTGTCAAATTTCTTTGCTAGAAGGTATGGAAACATCGTTAATAGCTAAATTTAATGAATGAGAAATGTACGATTTAAAAAAAATGTTTCCAAATTCAAATCCTTAATATGGCTTCCGAATGTTTCTTTTCTTATTCTATTAGTGATCATAAACATGGTTAAGCAAATCTTCGATTCAAATATATACATGTTTGACATTCTTTTTGTAATAAATTTATCCTGAATTGTGAAATCCTTACCTCACTTGTCTAAAGTTAAATATTCTCTTTATTAACAATGGAGTGTCTTTAAAATACCTTTTTTATACACAAAATGAAAACAATTGTCATACATTTATTACTGTTTATTTCTCATCATAACTTTCATTAAAATTCTTATCTTTAGATTATTATTTTGATGTCGAAAAGCGTAAAACAATAAACAATGAAAATCGGAAAAATAGTTAAAAAAAACTCAAAAGAACTTTAAAAGAAAGATAACTAAAGCAAAATAACCACGAGTAACAAATTTCAATTGATATATTAGAACTTTCAAATACTAGGATGTCTCAAAAGAAGGAAACGTTTTACTGTCACGTAATTCCTTGCTTGTTATAATTTTCAGTGTTTTTCAATTATACAATTATAATTTAAGGTACTTTCGGAATAATTGAGAAAAATTCTTGCAGATAAGATTAATATCATCTTTATAGGAAACATTAAACAAATACGAGGAGTAAAAAAATGGATGATTGTATGGGAAAATCTTATTATGTTTACCGATTGAATCAGCATTGGAAGATACTATTTTTTTTAAAAAAATTAAGTCATACATTCAGTAAGATATATATCTTATGTCCTTATGTTAATTTACCTTAAATCCAAGAGTAACCATTTTAATTTACAAGCAGTTCATGAAATTGCAAAAAAGAAAAAAAAAAAAAAA
>BMAW01116412.1:0-10018 GCA_019974015.1 Nephila pilipes | reverse complement strand
CTGGTAGCTAGTTCAGTTGCGTATTGCTCCTGAAAGAATCTGATCCAGATTATATGTCTTCAAGCGAATCGGGAAAAAATCAGTTATTTTAATGTAAGAACCGTTGCTTATCTACCGTTGGCAATTGGTTGGTCCGTCTGTAAAGATTAACTGCACTATTGGATGGTCTTTCGTTGAATGGTTGTTTGTTTTCGAAACAGTGGACTGAAGTAACTCGGTGCATCATAACATTTGAATAATTATCCTGTTGTAACAAAGTTTGGTGTTTCTAAAAAAATCGACATAGGATTAGGATTCACGCACACACACACGCACACACACACTTTACACACACGCACACGCACACACACACACACACGCGTATATAATGTATATATATAAGACTTCGCTTCATAATCACAATTCAGAGTCTAAATTTTCTTTCAGCTTTTCTTGATTTTTAGATAGCCGTCATAGTAGAACTCAGCAAAATGAATTCTGTTTTCTCCATAATTCAATCTACGGTTTTTTGAAACCAAGCAGATCAATATTAATAACTTAAATTTAAAACATTATGTACATGAAGATCAATCAAAATATAGAATAAAATTTATCCAGATGTTTCGGTTGTTTTTTAGTAATAATTAAAATGTTACAATACCGACTCGTTTACGCTCGTGAATGTGTGTCCGGATATACAAGGTATGACTGTTAAATAACGAAATTGACGCTGTAAAACCTTTTATTTAAATTTTTTGCATATTTACTTATTATCATCTTTAATATGCACCCCTTCTGTATCCCCACAATGCTCCATGCGAATCTTTCTTTGTGCAAAACAGTGCTGGAAGTCTTCTGTCAGCTCTTTCAGGACGCGTGCTGCTCTCTTTCACAGCTTCAAAGGATTCATATCTTGTTCCTTTTAATGCAAATTTCACCTCAAGAAACAGATGGAAGTCGCATGGTACAAAATACGTTTTAAAAATGTAAAAAAGTTGATTTAACATTGGGAGGCTGTACTTGGCTAGAAACCTCTTGACAAAAAATATCTTGTAGGAGAACTCATGACTTATTTTTTCCTCCTTATTCTTTCACGGAATTTAACAAGAACGTGAAGGGTGATTAATAGTTTGAACTTCAGGAACCTAGTGAAGTACACAATCCCATGAATATCCGACACCCTCCTCCCCTACCAATCATTGAGTTTTGATTTGCTCATTCAAGCTTTTTTGGCTCTCGGTGTAGATGGGCTCTTCCAGTGCAAGGATTAGCACTCCGTTTCAGGATCATAAGAGGAAAAAAAAAAAAAACACCACCACCTCGATTTGTTACACATTTTAATCTTTTCCAATAAGTTTGGGTCATTTTCAACTGCATTCAAATTGTCAGTATGAATATTTCTGCGAGCTTCTTGTTCAAACATGGGAATTTTAGGCACCATTTTGGCACACCCTTTTTATACGTTAAAATTGTTATGTAAAATTGGTCATAAGGATTCTTTGTCAATTCTTACAGTCTCAGCAACCGCATAAATACTTAACTGACGGCCAGATCAAAGTAGATTACCAATTTTTTCGATATTGTCAACCATTTTTAACGTGGAGGGTGAACCGGGCCTGAATCTTCTTCCGGCCATCTTAAACCAGGCTGCTTAAACCATTCGAAAACACGTGCATGTGATAAGCATTCATTGCAATACACTTCTTTCAATTAATTATAAGTTTCAGGAGTGGTTGTCTCAAGCTTTATGTGAAATTTCTCAACAATTCATTGTTCTTTTGTTATAGTTACCATTTTTCAAAGAGACAACCCCCCCCCCCCAAAAAAAAAAAAAAAAAAAAAAAACAACTTTAATGCTAACGAAGGCTATTGGTATACGAATTTGTTTACAGAAGCGAGAGGTACTGCATTCTAAAGAGAAGGCTTCCCGCTAAACAGGTGTAGGTTGCTGGCATTTGGCGCATGCATACTTTTTCTATAGAAGCGTCAGTATCGTTATTTAATATCAACATCTTGAACTGGTGCAGTATTAATACTAAATAGATTTGAGAAATAGGTTCTTTTACAAAAATATTTACTTTTATTTTTAATGAGTTATTTTAATTCCACGTTTATCTGATTAGAATAGTTAAGCATTTAATAAGTTTTAGACCGTACATAACATTGACCGAACATAACATTAAATTATTGAGACTAAGATTTTCATAAAATGAAAATTTATTTTAAATGTTTCCTGTGGAAGTCATTTATGCTGAATCAGTTAGTTTTGAAGCGATAATTACATTTTGTCTTACTCTACCACTTTTAAACTCACTATTCTTTTTTGTGTACTGATGCAATGGTGATTCATTTCGAAATCTATGTTTAAAAAAAAGAATTTTGTTGTAAATATAATAATTCCTCTCAGTTTCTTCTTATTATCTATAAAATTAATTTTAAAGTCTAATTCCATCACAACAAAATATTTAATATGCTTATAAAACTTTAAGTTGACTATGTTGTTTTTAAAATCATATTTTTTTTCGGACGTCATATTTATTATTTTTTCTTATTAATTTATGAGATTTAAAATAATATAACTTTACTTAAATTTTTTTAGCTTAAATAAATTAAGTTATACATAGAAACAATAAAATCCAATTGGCATTCCAGAATGCTATTGCTTATATTTAACCACTAACAGTAGCAAAATATTTTTTGTTACAATTGTTGCTTCCCTGAGACTATTTTTATTCTTCTATTTCTTAAGAGATTTTTCTTACATTTGGTAAGGGTAGAGTAATTAACTACATAAATAAAACATTACATAGACTTCTACTCTTTTAGTTACAGAAAACAATTATTTTAATTAATAAAGGAAGGTGTTCCTCCTAGAAAACTGAAAAACACTTTCCTATTGCTTTTATTGAGAATATTTAATTCTCTTACGAGAAATTCACTCAGTCTTAATACTTCTCTAAGGTCCCCTTTCTTTTTATTGTTTCTACTTAGTCTTTTCCGTCTTTTAGAGGATAAACTTCTCTCTGCTTAGCGTGTATCAGATAACTTCCATTTTTGTTTATAGTGCTCATAAAAAAGTTTTTATTTTAGGAAGGAACAAATAGAAGGAAAAAAATGAAGCAAAAAATCTTTTTTTTAAGAACTGAAATGGTTTTCATTTGCATTGCCTAAATAAAATGTAAAAAGTCAAAAAAGTACCATTGCACGTAAGCATAAGCTAAAGCAAATAAAACGAAGCAGATATAAAAAAAATATTATCGATTCATTTCACAAAAAAAGGGCAACAAAGCAAACTGAAGTATTTACTGTTTTTTTGTTTGTACTATAGGGGTTGTTGTTGCACGCTAGAGGTCGCAAAAAGTATCAGAATTAAGACTTCCGTTAAATAATATATATGGGTTTCGGTTCTCGAATCTGGATTTCTTACGTTATTTCTATTTGTCTGATGTTTATTAATACTTATGTAAGACAAAAAAAAAAATACCGATTGCTTGAAAAAGAAGCAAGAACACAAGAAATTAAGTTACCATGAATTGCTATCGACGGAGATGACTGCATTTAAATATTGCTTAGATTTCTATTCGACTGAAATTAAGATAATATTTTTCGCACTATGCAGAGTTAGAAAATGGAACCAAAATTAAATATCTCAAGTAGTGATAATTATCCTTATTTGTTAAGAGGTATATAGTTATACCAAAAATTAAGAAACATTTGTAAATGTTTTATATAATAAAAAATAAATCAAATTTAAAATTTGTAAAATGTAAGCGCACATTTATTTAATTTAAATTTTCCTAAAGTCCTTTTCTTTTAATTTATGAAACTTCATATCTTAGTATGAATTAAAAAGTATTTAGCTAAGATATGAAAATTTGTACTGAACTTTTTATATGGTTATTATTGTATGTAAGAAGGCAGTGGAGTAATAAACATTACCATGATTTAAATTTAAAATAATATTGATTAATTTATTTAAATTAATTGTTTTATGTTGTAGTGATATTTCCAAAAAACAACAGAAGCTAATTGACAAATAAGGTTTCAGAGTTGCTATTTAATAGCATTAATTTTTGTTTAATAGGAATACATCTTGATTAGCATTAAATTTTATTTACTAATCAATAGTACGTAAGTCGCCTAAGCATTAAGATATGGCAATGTTTTATGTTTATTGGTTATATTTGAAAAAAATTAAAAAACATACTTTATTTCACTTTGTAATTTTCTTAGAAGTACGGGGCAATCTTGAAGAATGTTTATATATATGTATTAATTTTTTGTTTCATTTTATGAAAATAAAATATAATTATAAAACATGCTTGTAAAAATTTTATTTTAAAATACCTCAAAAGTAGCTTCACATAAATTTTTTTTGCTTCCGTTTAATTGCTTTTATGATAACCTTTAAATCGAAATACTTTATAGAATTACATAATATCCCGATGACTTAATTCTCTTTATAAATTTTTATAAGAAAAAAAAGGCATTGCTTCTAACTTCATTTTGAGTACTTGGATCTTTTCATTCCATTAGTTTTTTTCTCATTTGAGTTACAATAAATTAAATCTGTATTTATGCTTTAAAAGCAACATTCTTTGTTTTTGAATTCTTATTAACTTAAGATTACAGACTAATTTTCTCATTAAAATACAATAAATTGCTAATTATTATAGAAAGCAATATATTTGAGAAGTTATTTTCTGCATTTTTCACGTATCGAATTTCAAATTCATCGAACGTAGAAAAAAAAGCAAAATTCAGCTTTCACTTTAATATATTTCTTCATGAAATTCGATAAAAAAATGGCTTCCAAATTGCAAGCAAACTCTCTCGCTGTCTCACTAATTGATATCATTATTATCGCATCATTCGAATTTCATCGATAATCGGAGAAGCAATTTACTTTGCATTTTTCATTCTTGTCAATTTTGAAACTATCGCATAACAATTAGAATTTTTCGAAGGTATTTCATGTAAGTAACGTTAGAGTTATTTTCAGATACATTTTTAATGGATTTTATGAACAAAAAGGGGATTTTCAATTACAGTCCCGTATTTAAAATATACTACGAAATATTTTTTTCTTAGATAATCTGCTAGCTTTTCAATATAAATCAATAAAGTTTTTTTCAGAAAATAGATATTGATTATCCCTTTTATATAAATTTTAAATATGCGTTGATTCCCCCCCTCCAAAGAATAGGATGCGTTTTTTTGTTGAAAAAAGAAGAAAAAAGAACATCCTAAAGTACAGTTTTAGAATACATAAAAATCTAAAATTTAACGAATTTTTTGAGCAAAAAGAGGAAAACAATAAATTAAAAAAAACCAGTTCTCATATTTTTAAAAAATGTTTTTGCATCTTGTTTGGTTAAAAAATATTTTAGAATGGGAAAACGATAACTGAGTTTTGATTAAGAACAATTCTCAGGCCTAAATTTAATGTAATGAAAATATTTTACCCAACTGCAGCAATTCGTTCATCTGAGAATATATCTGGAAACTAATATACTCGTAAATGTTCATTTAAATCCTAAAATATTTCTTCCTTCTACGATATTCATTTAGATTGTGAGTTATCTACTTCCTTCCTGATTATTTATTTTGATTTTTTGTTTCAACTATCTCTTATACTTTTATTAACATAGATATTCTTATTTTATTTTTTATACACTTATTAAACACACACACATACACACAAACAAACAAACATACACACCACAGATTTGCATTGAAAAATTTCAATTTTATTTGGTTTTAATGGAATCAAATGTTTAAAGATAAATTTTATTACAATAAATTGATTTTAACTACTTTCAAACTTTTCATTTAAGATGGGGGGGGGGGGTTCAAGTATTCTATCAATGTTGAAAACATTTCATATTTTATTGATTGTTATTTTTTGTTTTGTTTGTTTTAGGAAATATATCTTTCTTATAATGAAGTACATACTTAGTTTAGTAGTGGTAGTGATTCTGATGGTGAGTATTGTATTGTCAATATTAAGTAATTTTTTTAAATATTTCAATGAGTTATTTTTAAAATTAATTTGATTTCTAGGGTTTAAAGACGCATTGAATTTTTTTCTATCAGTTAGAAGTCAAGTGATTTCAAAGTTTAAGTGCATAATCCTAACAATAAAAAGCAAATCTTTCATTTCCTTTGAAATCATCACTTTATAATTAAAATTTAGAGTTGAGAACACTGAATGGAATCTGCTGAGTCTCAGTTTACTTTGAATAACTTTTTTATATAGAGAGAAAAACATATTAAATATATATATAGATTCCTGAAAGTTAAGTAATTTTGTAAACAAATAATATAAAGTGAGAGTGTTATGAGTTTATAGTAGTAATTTCGTTGTCACCAAAGAATTGAAATAGCTTTTTTAGCTTATACCATTACTTAAAGTTCGCATTCTTGAAAGGTGACCAAACAATATCACTAAAAATTTATAAACCCCCCCCAATTATTAACAAAAAATTACAGGTTAAAAGGAATTTTTTTTAACTGTGTTATAATTACAAAATTATTATGAACTCATTATATATAAAATATTACCTGACATATTTAAACGGCAGTGAAATAATCTACATCTCATTTTACACGAAAATCACATTAAAGTAATTCAGCATTTTATTCCACATATATTGCGATTTAAATGTTATGATATATAAGATTTTATAATTAAACATTAGCAAAGAATATAATTTTGAGTGTACATTATCGTGAAAGCAACTGATAAGATTGAATCATTTTTTTCTTCTTTATATTGTAGTTTAATTTAAAAAAAAATTAAAACTTTAAGAATCTTGAAATAATTTTTAATTAAAATAAATATAACTAAGTTTCTCAAATTATTTTCGCTGTAATGTAGCGTGATATCAAGAAATTCTTTGAAATAATTGAGATTTAATACTTTACTCTTACTCATAGATTTTTATGCCTTTTATAACATTATGATATTCATAATGAGTCACATTAATTGAGGGAGTAAATTTTTCAAATTTTTTTTCGTTGTTTTTCATATTTCACAAAATATTTCATGATGTAATTACGATTGAAATAAAATCTTTCAGTTTTGATTTAAATCACAATTTATTTTAAAAAAAATAATTCAGGTACAAGGTATGTCCCAAAAGTAATTAGAATTTTTTTAAAAAAAACTATATATTTGGATAGAAAATAAAATATAGTTAATATTCTTCAAAGTATGGACCGTGAGATTAAAAAAAAAAAAAAAAAAAAAAAAAAAAAAAAGTCCAGCGGTGCTACCGTTGTTCGTAGCACTGTGCTAACTCACCTTGCGAGATGTTTCGACTCTTTGTGGTTACGGATTTTCGAGCAGTTTTGACTTTGTGCTGAAATAGTGTCATTTTAACTCCCTTTAAAGTTTAGGGAACAAAAAGAAGTCGCAGTTGACTGAATCTAGACTGTATGGTGGAAGCTCAGGGATGTCCTCATGGGATATTTACTCAGTTTTTACCATCGCCGTGTGGGGCCTAGCGTTGTCATGGCAGATGATCCAGCTGCTGGTTATCTCTTAACGGATGTGGTCCATTCTCTTCCTTAATCATTGAACACTTCCACGTAAAATTGGGAATTAACTGTCTGCCCAGATGGAACAAATTCCTTGTGAACCGCTCCTTTAGAATTGAAGAATACAGTTAGAAGCGTTTTCATTCGTGATTTGCTAGTTGAATTCTTTGGTCGAGGTGAGTTTGGAGTGTACCATTCCGCACTTTAGTCTCAGGGTTATATTTACAATGTCATAACTGTAACTTCCGTTTCCGGTTATGGCAGTCTTCAGAAAGCTTGATTCGCTTGTAACCCGATCCAATATTTAAAACAAATCTCCTCATGGATGTCTTTGTGGTCAGGGATCAAAACTTAGGGCACCAGTTTCGCACAGATTTTACGCATTTTTCAATTCGCTCTTAACGATGCGGTGGAAGGCTATTTTAGACAGTCCTACTTTATTCATGATTAAGCGTACACTTAAATGGTAATCTGAGTTCAAAACTTTTCTCATTCGAACAATACTTTTTTCTGTTTTTGATGATGATGGTTATCCATCATTCAGGTTATTTTCCACGTTTAGCCGGCCGTTATTATTCACATGGAGCCATTTGTAGACTGGGAATGTGATAAAACTTCGCCGCCATATGCTGTTTTTAACATTACTGTAGTTTCACTACCATATTTACTAAGTTTAACACAAAATGTTATTGCATATATTTGTTCAATACTTTGATGCCTGCATCATGAGTGTGATGATGTGTTTACATAATGACTCTATATGGTTCTACAGCAGATCCTCAAAAAATTCATACAACCTGCTGACCATTGTAATATGTAACGGACAAACTTTGAAAAACAATATAATATATAAGAATATACTTTTTAACTAGTTTTCAACTTAAATAACAAATATTAAATAAATTCCCTTATGCACAACAAATACATTTTCATGAACTCTTTATAATTAATCAGCCTTAATTCGATTAATATCATCTGAATATGTAATTACAAGCCTATGTACTTATGCAAATAAAATGTCCTTAGACGTCCCATTCGATCACATAAGTAAAAAAGTTTTATAAAATTTTCCAAAATAACATAATAAGACGCTAAATGAATTACTTTGCATAATATTTTTTCTCGTTTGTCCTGGCTGACACATTTACTATAGAAGTGTGTTCTTCCTTTTTTTATTGCAATTTATGCTTTTTTTATTTTTATTTCGTTACCTGGTTCTTCTTTCTTAACAAATACATTGAATGATTGTATACGTGTTCTTAAAATAGTTACAATCATACTGCAAAAACGAGCAAATGATTCAATTTAGATTTTATTTTGGAACTACCTAATAACCTCATCTTGTATTCAAAAATCTGGAAAATAAATGAAATAGCTCTTAGTAATGATACAACTTTCTTTACTTTAGAGTAACTACTTTAAAAATTGTTTCTTGCTCGCTACTTCCCTTTAGTTCTTCCGTAAGGACTTATTACATTTGAGTGATTTTTATCTCAAAGAAAACTTTTATCACTAAATGAATTAGTGAAAATTCAATAATCCGCTTTTCCGCAATGTGGAAGGTAAACTATACTAGCTACTACTTCAATTTATTATTATTTTTTTATCTGAATACGAAAAAGTTAACTCACAATAGGCGCTTGCGGACTTTTGTCTAAGTTAAAAAATGAATGGTAATTAGCGCAAGTAATTAAATTACCAAAACAATATTTTTATAGTTTGCATATATCTTAATTACATGAGATTATAATCTTTTAACATTTTTTAAAGCATTATAAATATTTTTGTGGATTGAAAAAAATTATATATATATAATTTTTTATGAATATATATATATATATATATATATATATATATATATATATATATATATATTCAAGTTCGGATAACCGTTTCTTAAACAACTCTTTTACTAGATGAAATGCATTAACATTTTCTGACACATGGAGTTTTATGACAGGAGAATAAGAATGATTAGCTGTTTGTGAATTAAAAGTGTAGTAAAGAAGTCTGAACACTATTGGTGAAATAACTCGTAAATTTCTCACTCTTCTAACTTTCCCATTATAATGCGGAGTACGGATTTTAAGATACAATTTCATTTAAAGTGTACTTTAAATCATTCAAAAAGGTGGGTTTTGAATGGATTGAATCGAATGCGTGATTTGACTTGAATGTGGAAAAATAAGTTTCTTTTTCTAGTGTTTTTTAATTTAATTAGGACCTTCTTTCGACCTTCTTTCACCTAAAAAAAAGAAATTTAGGATTAAAAAAGAT
This sequence comes from Nephila pilipes, assembly GCA_019974015.1. Taxonomy (NCBI): domain Eukaryota; kingdom Metazoa; phylum Arthropoda; class Arachnida; order Araneae; family Nephilidae; genus Nephila; species Nephila pilipes. The sequence continues at coordinate 220 of BMAW01116412.1, read as the reverse complement.
TTAAAGGAGTAGGCAATTAAAGAAATCATTATCATTGAACACACACATAATTGAGCTATAAGCTAAATCAAGTTTCTCTTGTTTTTAACTGAACATTCAGTATCTTACCGTACAATTATTGCACAAAAATTGAATGTTTAAGAAATGTGATTCCTTATTGATAGTAATTAGTTTTCAGGAAAATTTAAAAGCAATATAATTCATCATGACCATAAAAAGC
>BMAW01116407.1:19137-29971 GCA_019974015.1 Nephila pilipes | reverse complement strand
GAAGTAGGCGTTTCCATTTGAAAATTTTACTTATAATAAGTGCGTAGGCTGCATCCTAAAAAGTATGGATTTACGACAAAATGGGAAAATCAAGAAAATAAGATGTTTTAGTAAAGTAAACATTCGGAAATAAGAGTTTTCAAATTATTATTGCGAAAGTGAATACATACTTTTCCCGAATATGACCGGGAAATATATTTAATTTCATGATAATGACAATAATAAGTATTGAAATAATTAAGATGTTTCATGATTAAACATATTTTAAAGCCTTTGTTTTAATGTGGTTAAACAATAAGAGCACAAATTTAAGAGGTTAAAATTGAGTACAAAAAATTAAAGTATTAAACTTAAAAACTTAATAACTATAGATAATTATATGTTTTAATGATTATTTACAATAATCGTGAAAAGTGTTACACACATTTTGATATATAAATATAATTTGATCTTAGTATTGAAATATTTCAATTTATTGTAACATCTTTCCTTACAGAATTTTTAAATATTAAAACACAAAACTTTTCACTCTTATTATTTACTACTAAATAACTGTTATTCTTTATTCTGTGCTTATGAGACATTTAATGTCACACATGCTATAATGAAATTATTCGGATTTTATACGGGGTTTGAATATTCAAATTAAGTTATAATCTTAAAATAACAACATTTGTTAAGTTTTCAAAGTATAAAACATTATATTTCTTTTTTGACGATTTCCGAAAATTCCTAAAGTAAATTAATCAAACATATAAAGCGACTTTCATTCAAAGACAGAAAATCATTCTGCGTGCCTTTGTCATCATTAATCATGGCCATACAGAAGGAAGATCGAGCTTTACCGATTAAACTGTTTTATCAGATCGGCAGCAATTGCGTAGCTGCTTTGAGTGAATATTGTCATTTAAAGGGATGGCGAAAAGGGTCCATGTCTAAGAATGTTTTGAAAGAAGATGATTATGAAATTTGAAGAGACTGGATACTTGAATGTACTGCCAAGAATAGGGAGGAAACGTGTCGTGAATGAAACTGTCGAAGACGTCCAGTTCCATCTATTCTTCATTAAGTGCTCTATCGGTGTCACGAGAGTTAGCGATTGCGTGGTAGATAGAATGAAAATTTCCTTGATCCATTTTACTGTGGGATCCGTATGAAATCCACGAAGTGAAAATGCTGCAACCTCAAGATCACCAATCACGCTCTGATTTTGCTTGCCGATTTTTGGCACAAAAGGAAGTTGAAGACATTGAACTATTTTTTGGTCAGATGAGGCGAACTTTTCTTTAGATGGAACTGTGAATTATCGAAATTACCGCGTATTTGATGCTTCACCTCCCAATGTCCGGCATCAACAACCACTGCACACTGAATACGAGATTACATGATGGGGAGTTACTGCTAATTTTATCTTCGAACTTTATTTCTCTAAGACTCTCCCTTCTCAAGTTCCTAAAACGTACTTCGTCACTACTACATGGTACATAGAACCCCTTCGACAATTGGTTATTCTTACATCACAAAAACTGCAATGTTTGCAGATCACCGTTTTGTGCAAGATGAAGCAACTCCCATATTCGTACCCGAGTCAAAGAACTGCTTCCAGCTAACTTTGGGAAAAATCGTGAAATATCCATAGATTTTCTGGATGCATGACCTCCTTGTTCACCCGACTTGAATCTCCTCGATTTCTGGTTGAATGGATTCCTAAAAGACCGTGTTTATGGAGGAGGAATTATGACATTATCTCGGTTGAAAGCAGTATATTAGGCCATATTAATTAGGTATTATTCAAAAATATTTTTTATATAAACTTATAAATTTTGTATAATCTGCAAAAATATCTTAACTTAAAGAGGTTTAGAGAATAAGGGAAGAAACTAATTAATATTATATTCGAAGAAGAACCAATAATAGGTTAGAATGAATGGATTATAATGAAGCAATCATATTCCCGTGTATTGCTTAAAAATAATATATACGAGGAGTGGCAATTAAATAACCGGACAAGTCTTAAAAATTAGCTTTATTGAAAACATTACACTTGTACATTTTAGTCCCTTTCAGCATACTCCTTTTCGTTATCAATACATCACTGCATATGAGTTTTCCACTGTTCAAAACTGTGCTGCAGGTCATTTGGTTTCACCTTCTTCAGTAAGTTTGCCGTGTTTGCCTTCACCTCTTCTACGAACTGAAAATGGGCTCCCTTCAATGGACTTTTCACTTTTGGAAACAGGCAGGAGTCGTAGGGAGGAGAATTTGGGGTGTACGAGGAATGCTTGAGCACAGTAATGTGTTTGTCCACCAAGTATTGTATCACAGAGAGCGCTTTGTGCGAACGCACGTTGTCTTGGTGCTTGATATTTTAGTACCAGTTTTGCGCAAATTTTCTTCAAATGCAAATCCTGTTTCAAAATTTTTCTTTTTGTCTGTTTGTCTATGTTCCTAGTTATCTGACATCATCCGAACACTCAAACGTTGGTGTTTATGCATGATTTCATTAACGTTTTGTAACATATTCATCAGTTCTTGATGTCACAGGTCGACCAGAACGTTCAGCATCTTCAACAAGCCCCTGACCTTTAGAAACTTCATTGTGCCATTCAAAGATTTTATTACATGACATGCAATTATCTCTAAACACCTCCTTTAACAATTTAAACCATTAAGTTGAATTTTTTTTTAAATTTAAAATTAGAAGTATCAAGGTCAACTAAATTCCATATCCACCTCTCCATTCCAATCCTAAAGGCTAGAGCATTGGCATTCCACTTTTTTAATTATCAAATCTTGCAAGTGTATCGAAGAAACTAAGATTATATTCTTTAAAAATTAATCCAACAAACTACACTATGTTCTGGATAGTCTCGTGTAGTCGTTAGTTGAGTTGAAAAGTAGTTGAGGAATGAAAGGTAACTACTTAATGAGAAATATATATATATATATATATATATTCTAATTAATAAAATACTATTTTATATGTAGTTTGATTTGAAAATGTATAAAAGAAAAAGATTAATGAGTAAATTGGAATTAAATGTCTTAGAAGAAATTTATTTTTTATTCAAGGAATTTAGTTTTCTTCAGATCCTTGCAAAGTATTAAGTTCCGTTAAAGATAGCTAATTTGTAGTTTTCATGTAATAAAATCAAATATATATTTTAAACTGAGAAAAGGTAATTACAACTGCTTACCAATTCTACATTTTAAATCCAAGCATAACACATATTTGTAATATTTATGGCAGGGATTGTCTATATTACTTACGTAAAGAAATATATTTCTTAATAGTTTGTTTCATTTAAAAAATTTAATTTTTGCTAGCATAAATGTTTTTGTTAACTTATAGAGATATTACATATACGTTCACAAACAAGCAAAATTCTTTTAACAGTCTTCTAACATTGATAAATTTTTTTGTTCATTCGCATACCCTAACATAAAATGTACTTTTAGATTGATTGTGAACAATTTCCATGTCAAAAATATCTTTTTAAAGACAGCACAACTAGAATTGAAATGAATATTTTCTCTCCTACTTAAAAAAAATTACACTACCAAGAAACTTATACCAAATGTATAATTTGACTCAAAAAAGTACGAGAAACATACATCCCGTCTTATTTCAAACTATCTTGGCATCTATTAAATCTTTCAATCATAAGGTAATTAAAAATGTGAATAAATAATGAAACAATTAAAAAATTGTTTATAAGTATTTAATCTTAGTCCGTTATACATTAAATTTTATCTAAATTTGAAGCATAAATATTACTTTTAAATAGAAAAAGAATTTGTTCTTATATTTGCACTTATTACATTACGTATCAACATTCATTGAAATCAAAAACACAGTACAATTTTCGGAAAGTTTTCATATAACTTTACTTCATTTATTACCAATCCTTAAAATATATTTATAATTTCAAAAAACTGAATTCAACGTTCTTTTAAAAAACAATTAATAATGAAAATCTGGAAAGGCAACCATTTTTTTTGTCTTTAAAATTTGTTTAGGTAATAATTTGTAATTTTGTGTTCTTACTTCTTTATTTTCTAATAATTATTTGTAGCTTACGATTTAGAGATTTTAAGAGAGCAAAATTTCATAATTTTCAAACAATATTTATTTATCACACAAATTAATTTGAGAAACATTATTTAATGTTCCTTTTCCAAAATCTTAATCAAAGATTTAATTTTTTAATAAAATTCCTAATTACTCCGACTTGAACATCCTCATACATTACTCTAAGATGTTAAAAATCTTAATTTTGAAATCAAGCATTGAAAGCTGAGAACTTACAAAAAACAGATAATAATAAATATGCCAAAAATACTTTTTTTTATTTAGAAATTTTCATAATGTAGACTGTTAAATCTTGAAACCTGGATTTCTCTAAGTGCCGTTGAATAAGATAAAAAGAAAATCCTTAAAAATAAAATATTAGAAAACCTTAAATTTTTTCAAAACATCCAAAAGTAATTTTTTACCGCAGCGAATAAATAAAAAAAAGCAATGAAGTCAATATTTTTGTAAGCGTTAGAAATTCAGTAAGTTTTTTTTAAAATTCAAATGAAAAAGAAAGTCTTAATTTTTTTTTCTAAAGTACTGTAAGAGTTATTTTTTCTAAAATTTCACGAAATGAATAGAGTTTCCATCCAAATTATTTTTTTTTCCTTTCGATTCTCAAAGATTCAGTTTGAGCATGTCAATTTCAGATTGCAAGATTTTCTTACGCAGCAAATTGAATTGAGTATTTTCTAAATTATTTTTTTCTTGGAATTCATTTTCCAAATGCATAATATTTATAAGGTGATAAATGAGGAAGAACATCCATTATTTTCAGTCAAGTTTAAAATCAGCTACATTCAAAAACACATCTTTCATTCGGGAAAAAAATTAAACGCTGTGATGTAGATTGATGATGTGTATAAATAAATATAAATCACTCTACAATACCAATAATATAATATCAATCTTTTTGTTAAGCTTTAAAACATATGAAATGTGTGGAGTATAAATATTTCATTTCGTGAGTCGAATATATGTATGTAAGCGTTAAATATATACATACAATTATTTTATAATATATATATATATATAAAATATCGTCCAATTAAATATATTGCTATAAAAAATCTTTTACGTAATACAAAAATTGTAATAGCAAAGAATAAAAATAATTTATTTATATTTAACTCGTACATCTCACTACAAAAAATGTGAGCATTCTAAAAAGATAAAGTATAGAGAGGTATAATGAATAGTAGGGTTTAGGGCTCAGGATTATTATCTTTAATAGAAGCTATTCACACATTTTTATCATTTAACTTGGCATTAAATGTAATTAACCAAATGTGGTATTTAATTATATTGTACTACACTAATTAGTATATTATTAATATTAACTCTAAAAAGGAACACGTTACATATGAATTGAAGAAAGTCGATCAATAATAATTAAAAAAAATTTTTTTTTCGCCTGATTCATTATCTTTGCACTTTTTACTATTCTATAAACGTTCAGAGCTCTATAATAAAAATATGCAAAGATAAGTTTTATGTACCTTGGTATTCATATCCTTAAGCAATTCCTTCTCTAGCAGACCAACCTTTGGTTTCTTGCCTATTTCATTAATTCTAACAGTGTCAAGTTGATTGAAATTATGAGAAGAGATAGTATTACATTTTCAAAGTTTTCTTATATCGTCCAATATATTCCACAACTGTTCACTTGTTTGTCTTTATTACTTATTTTTTAAACATTATAAATGGATCTTCTTAGCGACTAATTGTTTCTTTTAATTATAATTTAATATTTTTTTAGGGATGATCATTTATGCGTAATTAAATATAGACTTTTATGAGTTTATCCTGACTCTTTCGGAGATGAAAAAGTAAGAAATTACTATCGAAAAAAAATTTAATGACAAAGAAATTAGTAATATAATTAATTTCTCAATATTAAAAAAATCGGACTATAAACAAATAAAATTAAAAAACATTTTTATTACTCCAAAACTTTATAAATACTCCATAAAATTTAGAACAGTCGTTAATGTATATAATACTTACATTACATAGAAGGGTAAAATATCACAACAATATTACGAGATAATATTATTAAAATTCATAAAACTGCAGTTACTGAAATGTAGTTTAGATATAATTAAAAATTATACAGAAAAAGGTATATTTCCAAAGCTTATTTATGATTTTGAGAAATTGTTTAATTCTATAGATATAAATGAATTAGTAAAGTTACAATTAATAATTTACAAAAATTATACTAATGAATTGTTTTTGATAAAGAAAACTAATTTATTATTTAATATTGTATTTAGAAAAACTGTAATAAAAATTTTAAAAAAAGTTATTAACACACTAAGCGTATTTACGAGGACCTGCAAAGAATAGTTCTCCCAATATTAACTGACTCTATCTAAAATGAATAATATAGGTAAAATAATTTTAATTATATATATATATATATATATATATATATATATATATATATATGTATGTATGTATGTATATATATAATCTACTTCATTTTAATTATAATAAGCGTTCTGAACATAAATATAAATTTTTTTAAACTACAGACTTACATTTCATCAGTAACAATTGAATACGAAACAATTGATAGTATATGTAGACCTAAGATTAAAAGAAATAGATGGTGATATTACTAGTAATATTTATAAGAAAAGAAGTTTTATTATTATTTTGTTGAGATACCTTTCTGGAATAGTCGTATATATATTGATATTTTAGAAACATTATCTTTAATTATGTTGAACAAAATAATAATATAGTATACTGAGTGCGATAGATTGGAACTTTATAAAAGAGTAATATATACAGGCATTCTCATTTCCAGGCATAAAACAATATTTGAAATTGCATTCTATTCATTTTTCATTTTCCTTGATTTATGATTTGTAGGTTAGAATAGTATTATTAGATTATTTTAGTCTATTGTGAATATTGTACTAATTTACTATTTTTGATTTACTGTTTGTTTTTACATTTTAAATGTGGAGAAATTTTATATTGCTAGGGAGGAATTTAGTGATAGATTATATATATATATATATATATATATATATATATATTATACGACTTTGTTTAAATTATAATTGTAGTAATTTAAAGACTTTATTCCCTTTTTAAATTTTTGTTTTTTATAATATCCTGATAAATCTATTTACTTTATTTATAAATTCTTATTTTTATTTTGAATTTGGACATATATTTGTAGAAAATTTATTTATTAAGTTACAAAAATAGCATTCTTTTCTCGTTTCAAATCTACATGTTAGATTTAGTTAGTTTATTTCAATTGTAGATTTGTAATTTAGTACTAGTTTATATATATATATATAATATATATATATATATATATATATATATATATATATATATAAAATGTTGCTTACGTTCGGTGCGTGGTAACAATAGTGTATAGTTTGAGTTGATTTTAAGAATTCCATAATTTTCAAACAATATTTATTTGTATCACGCAAATTAATTTAGAAACATTATTTTATATTCCTTTTCCAAATCTTAAATGTATTTTTAATAAATTCCTAATTACTCCGGCTTGAACATCCTCTTTGTCTCTAAGATAAACTTCAAAAATCACAATTTTGAAATCAGCATTTAAACTGAAGGAACTTGAACAGATAATAATAAATATTACTTAAAATACTTTTATTTAGAAATTTCATAAATGTAGTCTACTTAAATCTTGAAACCTGGATTCCTCTAAAGATTTGAATAAGATAAAAATCCTTAAAATAAAATATTAAAACCTTAAATTTTAAAACATCCAAAGTATTTTTACCGCAACGAATAAATAAAGCAATGAAGTCAATATTTTTATGGCGTTGAAATTCAGTAAGTTTTTAAATTTAAATGAAAAAGAAAGTCTTAATTTTTCAAAAATTACTGTAAAATTTTTCTAAAATTTCACAGAATGCATAGGTTTCCATCAATTTTTCTTGCACAGATTCTCAAGGTCCGTTTGAGCATGTCAATTTCAAGATTACCTTACATATGATTAGATTGAGTATTTTCTAAATTATTTTTCTTGGAATTCATTTTTCCAAATGCATAATATTTATAAGGTGATAAATGGGGAAGAACATCCATTATTTTCTGTCAAGTTTAAGAATCAGCTACATTTCAAGCACATCTTTCAATCGGAAAAATTAAACTGTGATGTAGATTGATGGCATTAGCAAATAAATCCCTTAAAATGCCAATATAATATCACTCTTTTTATTTAAACTTTGAAACATATAGAATGTAGCCTAGATTATCAATCATTCATTTCGTGATCGAATATGTATATAAACGTTAAATATATACATACAATTATTTTATAATATATGTCTCTCCATATACCTCTCGCCTATCTCTATATACTATATAATATCGATCAATTAAAATATGTTGCTATAAAATACTTACGTAAAATAAAATTGTAATATGAGAATAAGAAATAATTTATTTATATTTAACTCGTACATCTCTGCTACAAAATGTGAGCATTCTAAAAGATAAAATATAGAGTTGCAACGAATAGTAGGGTTTGGGGCTCAGGATTGGTATCTTTAATAGAAACTATTCACATTTTATCATTTAACTTGGCGTTCATCATTAACCAAATGTAATTATTTTATTATATAATTTTCACAATAATTTAGTATATTATTAATATTAACCTCAAAGGAACGTATGGTTGACGAAAGTCGATCAATAGTAATTAAAAATTTTTATCCTGATTCGTGCTATCTTTACTTTTCTATCCTATAAACGTTCAGAGCTCTATAACCATAAAAGATAAGTTTCCCATGTACCATGGTATTTCATATCCTTAATCAATTCCTTCTCTAGCAGACCAACCTTTGGTTTCTGCCTATTTCATTAAATTTAACAGTGTCAGTTAGTTGAGTGTGAAGAGATATTCTCTTATTTTCAGTTTACTTATATCATCAAAATATATTCCACAATTGTTCACTTGTTTTATTACTTATTTTAAACATTATAAATGGGTCTTCTTGGTGACTAATTGTTTCTTTTAATTATAATTTAATATTTTTAGGGATGATCATTTATGCATTAAATATAGACTTTTATGAGTTTATCCACAGCTCTTTCCGGAATGAAAAAGTAAGAATGATATTGAAAATGATTTAATGACAAAGAAATTAAATATAATTAATTCTCCCAATGTAAAATATCGGACTATGAAGCAAATGGAATTAAATAACATTTTATTACTCCAAAACTTTATAATCTCCTTAAATTTAGAACAGTGTTCAATGTATACTCATCACTTACATGTTAGAAGGTTAAATATCACAACAATAGTACTAGATAATATTAACCCAAAATTCATAAAACTGCAGTTGAAATGTAGTTTAGATATAATTAAAATTATACAGAATAGGTATATTTCCAGGCTTGTTATGATTTTGAAGGTATTTAATTCTCTGAACATAAATAGATTAGTAAGTTACAGTGTAATAGATTTACAAAATCATACTAATGGTGTTTTGATAAAGAAACTAATTATTAATTTAATATTATATTTAAGCCAACAATAAAATTTAAAAAGTTATTATACACTAAATTGTATTTACGAGGACCTTGAATAGTTCTCCCAAATATTAAACTAACTCTATCTAAAATGAATAATATAGGTAAAATAATTTTGAAATTGTATATATAAGTATATAATCTACTTCGTTATAATAAGCGGATGCGAGACATAGAGTATGATTTTTAGAGGAAGCTGGACTTTTGTTTCATCAGTGAGCAATTGGATACGTGCAATTGTATATACAAAAGTTAGAAAATGAATGGGTGATATTATAGTAGTAATTTGTAAGGAAAGAGTTTTATTTATTATTTTGTTGGGGATGCCCCTTTCTGGAATGGTATGTAATAGTGATGTTTAGAGCATTTATCTTTGATTATGTTAGGCTAAATGATAATATAATTATGCTGGTCTTGATGGATTGAATTCCTATATCAAAAACATTTGATCATTCTCGAGCTTTTAGATATCAAACAATATTTAAAATTTCTTTTCTTTATTTTTCCACTGCCTCTGTTATTCTCATTTTGTGGTTCTAAATTGTTTTAGTCTATGGTGGAATGTGCTTAAAATTTTATTACCCTGATTTCTCTTCAGTACTACATACATTTTAGGGTTGGGAATCTATGTTATGGTGAATTAGTGGTGGATATATGTATACTCTCTTCTGTAAATTTTAACAAATACAAATAATTATCAGTGAACAGGACCCTTTGTCCCAAGTTGCATTTATTTTATAATATCTATTAGGTAAATCTAAACCTGGCTGGCTCTCAAATTTCTGTACTGCTTTAATTTACCTATGTTGGTTTCTGCTTTATTTATTCGGTTCTGCCTTTAAGACAGGCTATCTTCTCGATCAAATCCATGTCAAATGTTCTGCATGTTGGATTGTTTTAGGGTTGTGGTTGCCGATTTGTTGGTTTGTATGTATATGTATGCTTATATAATAATATATGTATGTATACATACATGCATGCAGCCTGTGCATGTATGTATATATGCATACGTACATATACTTGTATGTATGCATACATATATGTAATAATAATATCTTCTTGCTCCATATACATGCATTGCATGTGTATGGCATATATGCATATGTATATGTGTAGCCAACCAATACTGTATACATGTATATATATGTGTGTGTGTGCGTGTGTGTCCTTCCCATATTATGTGCATAGAGCAGGGAGATTTCCTTTTGGTTTTGTTAG
>BMAW01116407.1:0-19112 GCA_019974015.1 Nephila pilipes | reverse complement strand
TAAAATTATACATACATATATATATATATATATATATATATATATATATATTATGTACATAAACAGGGGAAATTTCTTTTTTATTTTTATTGAAAACTTTTAATGTAAGGAAAACATAAACAAACTTGTTAACATAACATACAATGTAAAATTAAGTATATGTGCTGCTAATAGATAATTAAACACCATTAAATCAGAATTTTGTAATCATGTTTATTAATACTAATTAAGTATCAAACAGCATTTGGAAAAAAAAGGTACAAGGCACAGCGGCAGACTTTCAAAATAATGCGTGCAAGGCATAATTTCCTTTTTTTATATTTAGAGATTCTAATAAAAAAAATTACATAAATAGTTACTTTTGAAAACATTCATAAAATTAGAAAAAAATGTGTCTTCCGGATTCAAATTCCTAAAATAATACTTTTACCCATTTTCCTTTTAAAACACTTTTCTAGAAGTTGGCATATTGTTTCATAATAGTGATATTCTGTAAGAGCTTCAAATTAGGATTTTTAATGTGTATTATCTAACTTTATGTATTAAAAGTGAATAAAATTCATTTAGTATTGCGTAATAAACATGTACAAATAGTAATTTTAGTCATAGTAGAAACAATCTAAAACAAGCACTTATTTTTTATTTTATCGTATTTTAAAAGAGAGAGAGAAGTATGCTATGAATTATTACTTTCTAAATCACAAAAACGAATGTGATATTTCTTCGAAAAATTTAAAATAAATTTTTATAACATATTGTTTAATTTAATGATAAATATTGTTGTCGGAAAATAACAATTTATAACAAAAATATCAATTTATAAATGTAGTGAATGACATTATTTTTAACATGATTAAAGAATAAAATAATTTTTAGAAAATAAAACTTGCTTATAAGTGTCTTTCAATCATGTTTGGTCCATGCAGAATGATACTATGAAAACATAAAACTAATTGAACGTTCTAAATTGTTTTAATGGTACTATACACATGCTACAATGGTATTATTCGTGAAGTTTATTACCTACTTATGTTTAGATTTATATATACACAGATCTCCTTTTAAAAGTTTCACATAACTTAACTTTAAGCTAAGAGTTTGAAAAAAGGATAAATATATCACGCAATCCTCTTTTAACAAGCTTCAATCCTCTTCTAACGAGGAGGATACTTGATTTTTTATTGTGAGTTTTATCACAAAATGACAGAAATCTGAAATCCAAACTTATGAATATTTACTAATCCTTTATTGTACATTTGAAATAATCAAAAAAATTCTATCATGTATGACATTCGTTTAATATTGTATTAAACAGTCCATTTCCTGAAGAATATTACCACATTGATTATATTAAGCTAGAATATCTTTTACTACAATAATATAGAACATTAAAGAGAAATTGATCTGCTGTTTAATATCCATATAGAAGTATTCATGGAGTTCAGAATATTTTTTGTAGTACAAGAATAATGTACTATATTTACGTATATATTTTATACGTATTTATTTGTACGTTTGAAAAAATTGTTTTACTTAAGATGAATGAATTTTTGAAACATACAGGAAAGCAAAGATGGTCGGTTAATAAATTTACGAGTATTTTAATGATGGATTCTTCAAATAATTATTAAATTATTTATTTATTAATTAATTTATCGGTTATTAACTACGTTACATTAAGATTGTGTTGTTTTAACTTTTTTTCTAGAAACAGTCTAATATACTAAAGAAAGATACTACACAGATACTAAAATTTTTTTTGTATATTTGTCCTGAATGTAAGTTATATAACAGTTTTTAACAAGACTGTGCAAAAGAAAAAAAATTAAGCTATTCACAATTTATTAAAACCCTGATTTCCGAGCTTTTTATCTGATATTTTAATAATTATTTAGCGGACTAAAAATTTCTATTTAATTATGGATTAATTTTCTGATAGATATACATGCATGTTTTTACATCTCTTTGTTATTTCATTAGCCAGTTTACTCGTGTTTGTTTTACATTATATAATTTAAATAAATCTTGAGTTAGAATCAGTTGAGTTGAGATCAGAAGTTTTCACGTAGTACATACATTTCCATTTTGGTTTGCAATTCTCAAATAAATTTTGGTTCTTATACCCAATTCATTTGAATGAATTTAAGAATAAACAAAAATGATAGAAACCATATAAATTGTATCCTATCAGAATGATGTACATATTTGCTTATATATATCATACATCTACATCAAAGCTATTCATATTTATAACTTACTATAAAACATGTATCAGATTATAATTGATCATACATCTACATCAAAGCTATTCATATTTATAACTTACTATAAAACATGTATCAGATTATAATTGATTTTGAATTTCACTCAAAATAGTGGATGATCTTCCTCATTTATTACCCCATAAATAAAATACTTTGAGAGATAAAAAAAAACTAGGGAAAGTAAAATAAAATACAGAAAATTCTCAATTTAGCTTTTATCATAGGGAACCATGCGTTCTGAAATTGACGTGTTCAAATTGATTCTTTGAGGAACTGGAAAAGAAAAAAAAAAAAGGAAATGGTCGAATATTGTTGAAATGATTTTTTTTTTTCATTTTCCACACACATTTCTTGGAATCTTGGTGCTATTAGTGAACAATACGTCTCAAGCAAAAAAAAAAATTTAAAGTAAAAAATTTCTTTAACTTCAAGGTTAATAAAATATTGACTTTATTGCTTTTTTATTTATTCACTGAGGCAAGAAGGTACTTTTTGTGATACATTGAAAAACTTTCAAGTATTCTAAATATTTTCTTTGAGGATTTAATTATTTTCTTTTACAAGGAAGCTGTACATTGAAGCTGTTTTAAAGCCAGAATAACTAGAATCCCACAAACATTTGATGAATTTTTTAATGCAAGAGCCAGGATTGCATTTATCAGTTTAAATTATAAAAAGTACTTATGAAAAAAATTTGAAGGTATGTATATTTATTTTAGTCGGATTTTGAAGCTCTTATTTTTCGATACCTGGTTTCAGAATTTTTTTTAAATATTCTATAATATAGAAGGATGGTACTCAAGAAGAATCTGGAATTATTTTAGAAATAAAATTCTTCATCAAAGTTTGAAAGAAAGAATAGGTAAGAGCAAGTTTTTTTGTTTATCATTTTAATAAATTTGAAGTGTAAGCAATGTTTATAAATCATGAAATTAGAAATTTACTTTTTAAATTTTGAATCATAAGCATCAAAAAATTAATCAATGATAAAACTAGGATGTAAAATTACAAATGATTATCTAAATGCTAATGTCAAAAATTCATTTAATACTTGAAGTCCAAATTATATCTTTCTCAAATTTCCATCATTAATTATCATAATAAAATTGAATTTTCTAATCCTTTCAAAGTTTAATTATATCACATACAAACATATCTAGAAAATTAAATAATATTTTTCAAAACTCTTCATATAAATTGTGATGGAAGGCATACATATTTTTAACATATTATGTGTTCAGTGTGTTTCAATACACAGGGATTTGATTTGTAACTAAGATCTAATTATTTATTTATCTAATTTAAATGTTTGTGAGTCTTTATGTAGCTATAAAATAAAAGAACAATAATTTTGAAGTAGTAATAAAAATTACTTTTGCACCCAGAAATCGGATAATTAGCATGCTATTTTACTCAAATTGAATTTCAGTATTTGATAATCTTATGGAATGAATTCCCGGGTATAAGATTTTCACTCGAATAATTTGATAAATTATATTTAACAATAACATTTCTTTTATTCAGCATGTCATCATAGAGAGCCTTAACTACAAATGATTTTATGAAAATTCTCAGTTTAGGTAACAGTCAGTGAAAATTATTAGTTTCCTAATTGAATTCATATAATCGAACTTCTTCGTTAGACTCTTCAATATTGTAATATGTATTTCTATTGTCTTTAAAATGCAAGCAAAAATAGGCTAGTGACACAATTTTTAAGGGTGATTCTACAGTGCCTGTCAGATTTTGTGCGCATTAAATTTTAATTTTATAAATTTACTATTCTAAATGTTTCTATCACTGCTTCTTTTAATCTTTAATTTCTTTATTTAAGATTTGTTAACTTTTTTTAGTATTCTCTTTGAATTTATTAAGTCCTTATATGTAAAAACGCCTTAAATAATTAAAAAAAATGTTTATATTAAATATATCTTAAAGTATATATTGTGTAGCATATTAATCCAATTTTCAGAATTTCAGCTTGGCTATATTATTTTGAAAGATATATGTTAGCCCTCCTGAAACTTTAATAAACGCTTACATTCTTCCATAGCGACGACAAATGTGCATATAATAAATATAAATCACAATTTTAATTGTATGACAAATTTAGAAAACTAATTAATAAAACATGTGCTTTAAGTAAAAAAAAAATGTAAAAATACAAATATATCAGGAAAAGCAATCTCGGTCTCTAAAGGAAGAACTTGATTCTATATTCAAAAAAAAGTATCTGAATGTAGGTGAAATTCTAGATTAAAATGAATAGTTACCTAATGTGGTAGTGAGAAAAATGTTATTATTGGAGAAAATGTTTTAAAAAATATGGTTCCATTTACAGAGTAAATTGAAAGAAGTACTTAACTCATCGAAACAAACAGATAAGTTAGTACAAGAAGAATGAGAATACAGGAAAAATTAATAAAGTAAGAAAAAAATGAAGAAATGGGAAACAGACATCGAATTAAAATAGGAGATTGTGAAGTAAATCCAAACAAAAAAACAAACATCCAAGATGGTTTGAAGTTAAAATATGCATCCCCTGAACAAGTTTAGAATGCATGGTTTAAAAAAAAGCAAGTTTTAAAAATACGGAAAGTTTTGCAATGGAAGTAAATGTAAAGGTTAAATCAACCGGATAGGGTTTTGGACCATTTTCATACCAGGAGAGATTGTCACCATAATATGAGCATCAAAAACTAGAATTCAATCAACTGAAGTTTTGAAGCCTGTGAAGAAAACGGACATGTTGCGAGACATCTTCAGTGTACTTACTACAGCAAAGATTGAAAAAAATAATTACGAGATCTTCCATGTGTGTCAACCAAAGATAGCGAGAAAATTCTCCCAGTGCAGTCAGATGAGTATCTATCCATGTGTATCAACGGGGACTTGGATTAATGCTACCAGCCACGATGATTACCAAATAAAACACCCTCATGTGTCAACAAGAGACAGAGAGAAAACCATAAATAGACGAAGAAATTGTGAGACCTTGCATTTTTATTCATTTATCCAACAACTCAGAAACCGAAACACAATAAGAGAATGATTACCGTAAATTCTTGAGTATAATACACACTTTTTTTTCCACAGTTTGGTCTGTAAAAACGAGGGTGCGTTTATTCTATTGTAAAAATTAAAAAAAAAAAAAAAAAAATTAAACATCGAACAACGAACGTACTGTTAAAGTTTGTTGTAACACGCGTGATGCGCAGGTGTTCGTTTACATTATCTGGCGTCATCAGATTAGGATGATGATGTCGATATATATATAGCGACGGCACCAATAATTATGACTTAGAGGCAACAACAATAGATTAGTTGTGTTTTAGTGAAAGTGATTAGTCCAATAAATTGATTTATTGTTTGTTTTGTGTTAAAATTTAATTTTTTTTCTATCGAATATGACGTTTTCGTTTCCTTTTATCAAAAATTTCAATTATGTTAATAAATATTTGTGCATTTTTTAAATAAAATATTGGAAAGTTATTGGTACGTATTGCATTCGAACTTAATTTTTTCCCGAAAATTTAGAGCCAAATCAAGCATACGTATTATACACGTGTGCGTATTATAGTCAACATTTCACTGTACATAAGAACTATAAATTTTAGGACATAAACATTTTTCAACATTGTTTTTATTGTGTTATTTAGAACCCTATTTTTGTTACGTTTTATATGATTCATTTAGATATATTTTATGTGCTTTAATTCAGCATAAGGTTTTAAATTTTGCATGCAATGTTATCGTGTACTATTAATTAATATAGTATTTCTTGCGTAAAACACAGACCTTAAATAGGCTCTTTTTGTGTAAAATTATACACGTAACAGTCGAGACGATTCGTATGCCAAAAGGAACCGAATGTTAGGTTCTGTAAGGGGCGCTTTTTAAGTGTAGTGCTGTAAGAGAAGCGCTTGTACTGTTTACGAGTCACTCTAGAAAAGAAAGAACATTGTTACCCATCGAATATTGCAGACGAAGAGACAGCCGCTCTCTAAAAGTATAAGTATGATTAACTACTATACCTTATATACTAAAATTAAAGTAGAAATTTTTATCTCAATGACATTGGCCAACTGCCTGAAAGTTAAGGTAACAGTACTTCTCCGGAGTTTTTTTTTTTAATTAACCCAAGAGAACGCGTGCCCTAATAGTGACACGAAAGCTCGCGTTGGGTCAAATAGGCCCGTAATCACTTTTATGCAAAATTTGGCGTTTGATGATTGAAACGTTTTTCTATTTTTGTAACAAAATGAAAAGAAAATGGAAAGAAATTGTATATTTATATATATAAAAAAAAGAAATGCTTTTACATATAAAAAAAAATCTCATTAAGTCATCGCAACACATATAACATTGAATGAGGTACTTAAAAATTAATTCTAAAAGGTAACTAATTTTTTTTATTTTAATGCATTTAAATTTTGGTACATAAAATACATTTACACATATGAAGGTACCTACTGAATATTCTTAAATTTAAATTTAATATTTAAAGTCTCATAACAATTTTGTCCGCACCGTTTTCTAATTTATAGGGACCTTCAGGTAGCAATCCTGTATATATATCTAAATTCCACGTATAAAAGTCCTCGAATCTATAAGAAGAACATTTTAATGCCTTATTTTGCCAGTTTATTGGGTGTATATTGCCTGAAAGGTCATCTACCTCTAAAAGGTTTTAACTTTTCATCGATTGTGACCTATTCACCAAAACTGTATAACTTCTTATAGTAATTTACAAATAATTCAAACACGGATCCAACATGAGCAAGTTTATCCTGTTTATTTCTTTTCAAAGGATCTATAACATCATTGAATTTTAGAGAACTTAACCGGAATAGAAAGCTTTAATAACTCATATTCAGATGAAATATTTCAAGTTCTGTGGCATCAGTGACCCAGATATCGCTCACATTCACATGAGATAATTTATCTTCTACACGCACATAAAGAAGATCAATGAAATCTTTTATTTCAATTAAATTAGTTATTTTAGAATAACGTTCTCTTTGAAAGCTATCCACAATCTTTTCTATATATATATTTGTGCCGTCCACAATGCTCTCCATTATGGTATTATCGAATAGTAATAGCCAAGCATCTACTGGCAATGATAAATGCCTAGCCTTACTAACATTTCCAAGCAATTCAGTTACGATATTATGCAAAAAAGCTGTCATAATCTGACTTGGTCTATTTTGATTCCATTTTGAAATGCCATCTTTTCCAGAATAATATTCATCATTGTTGGATGTATTTGTTGCATCATTTCAATCAAGTGTTTCCTCCTATGAAGTTTCATGAGCACCAAATTGCTCTTCATAGATATATTCTTCATCATTTTCTTTCATTGAATATTCACCAGGAGATACATTCACTAATAAAATTTCCAGCTGTTTCATTTCATCTTCATAACTTCGATATCGATGCGTTTTTAAATTCTAACGCAAGCATTATTCAAAAGAAAACATAATGCGAGAACATGCGTTAGGTCTAACAGGCCTGAAAAGGCAATTTTTAACCTAAAAACAGCTTCGAAGAATTTGATCATCAAAAGGAATCGAAAGAGGGTGACCTTAATAGCAGCTACTGAAAGACTCAACCATTTTCACTGAAAGGGAAAATTTTCACATTCAATCATTTACGCGCCCGGGCCTGTTTGACCCAACGCACCTTCCATCGGATTAAAGTAAATTTTGATTAGAAATGTATATTTCATCACCTTATGGGGCCTTAAAATTAGAAAAATACTCAAGAAAAATTTTATTAGTGTATAGTTTTACTGTCAAAATAGCCTTTAAACAAA
This sequence comes from Nephila pilipes, assembly GCA_019974015.1. Classification (NCBI taxonomy): domain Eukaryota; kingdom Metazoa; phylum Arthropoda; class Arachnida; order Araneae; family Nephilidae; genus Nephila; species Nephila pilipes. Next base: position 11,030 of record BMAW01116407.1, on the reverse strand, counting down.
TTTTATGGAAATATAAGACTTTCTGCAAAAACTGGTAGTTCAAAAAAATATATATATATTGACACTTTGTAAATTGAATAACATAGAATATAGCCTTATCCTAGGATTAGGCTATTATTTTGATAGCAAGCCCTTACGCAAGAAGTTATGATAGTTCGAGATCGGAACGCAGAAATGTTCTTTAAAAGTCGGAATTTTTACTTTATTGCAATACATTATAAAAACACTTCTACTTAAAATTAAATCTCAAAAAAGAGCCTTTTTGGTCAGAGACATTTACGATCAAGTAGTATAAAAACTGCTGAAACTCAATTTTTAAATAACATAAAAATAAAATTCAAAAATTGTATATCTAGACCCCAAATTTTATTTTGAAGGTGTATTTTCACCTTAATAATATCAGAATCTAGAACAAAAAAAAATATATTATGCATCCATAATATATTCAAGTTTATTAATAGATGAAATGTTCAATGAAAAATTAAATTCTTGACATTCTTCAGTAATTAGCTTTATTATTTATTTTCTAGCATCTTATATTACTTTTCAAAATGAAATTTACTTGTGAGCATTCTTTTAAGCGACTTTAATTTGTATATATGTATATGGTCATAATATGATTTCTGAAATTACTTCACTATTTTGATATTTAGTATTTTTATAATTAATTATAGCTAATAAACACATCCATTGATATTTTAGAATTCCTTATAATTGACGTCAAACAGTAATTTTAAAGTTATTTAAAACATATAACGTCAATACAGCTCTGTATGTTACTCCAGTTATTGGGAAAAAAATCACACTTGAGTCAAAATTCTTTGAAATACATGCAAACTTCCAAAACTAATTTTATTTAACTATCATAATTTTTAGTTGTGCAAATACAGGTTAATTATCTTCTGTATTTTTGATTTTATGTTTACAAGCCTTATTAATAATTGTAGAAGCATTTCTCCTTGAGGTCTTTTAATTTCCATTGAATTCCACACATCTTCCATTTTAATGAATAAAATGCATACAATATAAATAATACTATTTAGGGAAGATTCGTAAACATACAAGCTGCACTCTTATTTGCTAGGTTTTAATAGAAATTTGCAATGCCATACATTCCATCAATTATTATACATTTCTGAATTCTGTTTTCATTAATTGATAGTCAAAAATTCTATCTCAAAGATCTTATTATTTAAATTAAATCAATGCCGAACTAAAATGTACTCTAATATTTACTGAATGTAACATGCATAATGATTTATCATTTTAATTAAAATGTATGTTTAAAACTAATAATGTTATTCATATGATAAAGTATTTTGACATAGCTGTCATCTACTTCGTATTATTAACTGAAATATCTGGGGTGTAAATATAAAGTATGTATTGCTTGTGGGGAAGATAATTATTAAATCTGCTAATGACTTCAAATTAAATGTTAATGAATTTCAAGAGGAGAGTTTCAGATATTTTGCACGTAGCTTCATTTCAACTTTTGCTATAATATGCTCATTCACATTTGAGCTACGTATGTTATGTATTAGAGTTATTTAAGAACCATCGAAAACAATTCCGTATATAAAGTCTGTGATTTTAAAATTTTAAATACGATAATGTGTGTTGTTTTAAAACATTTAAATTGAAGTTATAAAAAATTAAAAAAAAAAAATGAAATTTAATATTATTGATCGGTTCTTGTTTACTCTTTCACACATAAACTATGAGAAACAATTCAGTCCGGAAAAAATTATTTTTCCAAAAAATCCAATTTGAATAACTCTTCAGTCAAAAACTGAAGTCTTCAATTTTTATCAAGTTATATAACTCATGTAAAAACATAAACCTCAAATAAGATGCAACACGAGGGTGGCTCAAAAAGTACTCGTAATTGAAGACAGATGGCATTGTTAAAGCAAATTGTAGTTACCATTGGGTGCTGCCATCTGTTAAACTGAGTTGAAACAAATTTGACATTGATTCTTATGTTAGATTTGATTTGGTAATCTTTTGCTGCTAAATCAAAATTGCGTCGAGTTCTCACCTTCGGTGAAACCTACATTCATCATTATCCACCGAAAACGAATCAACAATCAAAACAATGAACTGCTTCTAGTGAATATTTTCCAAAGAAGGTGAAGATTGCCCCATTGGTTGGAAAATTAACGAGGAAGAACTTTTCAGAGGCAAAAGGCATCAAGATCATAATTCGTGTACCCCAGACAGTTATCCATTGAATCATATTGCTTACTCAGAAGAAACCTTGTTCGATGATACGAACGCCATCTGTTGTGTTTCCTAAAAACTTATTGAACGATTGCCGTAAGTTGTATTTAAAATTTATTTATTTAAAATTACTTATTTATGTTTATTACCATTACAGATAAATTAATATTAAGTATCGGCTAATTGAACTTTTAAGCCTTTAACCTAAAGAAATATGCGAAATCACATGAAAAATATTAATTAGGTATTAAAAACTATATACTTTAGTTCTATTTCATTTTTTAAAATAAATAAATTTTTCTATGTGTCTTTTCTGATTAAATTCCTAAGTAGCAGCTGTTATATTACTGAATATCATCTGTTTCACAAAAAATGATTACTCAATTCTCTGAAATCAAATGTAATTTTATATTTAGGATTAATATTAAAAAAATTAGTTTTTTTCTGAAGTATTTTAATTTAAGTTCAAAAATACCTAGATTTTATTAAGTAAAATTTAATTAGTAGTAGCTTATTTTTCTTTTTAATCTAAGTTACATTTTAAAAATAACTTGAAGGAAGATTATCGCTTAAATATATATATGTGTGTGTGTGTGTTTTTATAAAATTGCATTCCTATGCAACAAATGTTTATTATATATTAATTTTATTTAAACATATAGTCAAAAATTCGATTTTGTAATACAAATATTTAGTATATTCACCATAGATACTAGAATTAAATCCTTTTAACAGCTAGATATAACTGTACAAAATGGCAATGCTTCTAAACACGATTTTAATTATTTTGATCACAAGAGAATATATTTAGGTAATTTTGTAGCATCAAACACATGCAGGTTTGTTTTGAAATTTGGTTTAATAACTATATAAGTTCCAATTTCCAAAAAAAATAAATAAATAAATAAATAAATAAACTTTTATTAATTTTTATAAAACGTTAACAAATTAACTTAACGTTTGTTTGCTTTATACTCCATTATTTATATTGCATTATATTTCATTGTTTGGTTTACATTTCCTTTATAGGTTTGATTTAAAAAGAAGTAATTTAAATATTTTTAGCATAGTCCTTTCATTTAATGGTTTAATTTTCAACATTTAAGTACAATTTCCAATGTATATATATATATATATATATATAGGGCTTCCTAACCCAAAATCTATTCATATATATTTTTGTTCCTTTCAGAAAAATATCTTCTCATCTTTCAAGCCCTAACAATTAGTAAGCTTTTATGTTAATGAATGCTTATGTAAACTAATTAGAGTATAAAATTAGTATATTTCAACAATTCATTTATTATATATATATATTAGATTATAAGAGAATATGTATGAGGGTATGAATGAAAACTGAAAGAAACACGGGAAGCCAGATCTTGATGCAGGGGATTCACATGCCGATCAATATCACTGCCGATAGTGTCCAACTTTGAATTTTCGGAAAATAGAGTTTTAGTAAAAATAGCTGGTAAATATAACTAGGAATTAAGGTATTTATTTATTATTAATGTATTATTAGTGAACTTACTTAGAAAGAAGTAAATATACTGATGCCAATTTTTTTTATTTGCTCACTGTCATTAAAGATATGTTTGTAATTTTGTTCGATTAAATGGTATACTTTACACATGGTAAAATGTGCCATTTTTTATATTTTCGAAATTAAATGCAACACCTTTGTAATCTTCATCATTTAGTAAACTAAATAATATTGTAGCTTTCTATAAAGGTGATCAAAATTATTAAACCATTAATCGTTTTCCGAAATACGCATTTTATATTTTTGATATATTTAATTAGAAAAACAAAACATTTTGTAAAAATTGTCCAAAGCTATAAATTATAAATGAATTTATAATAAATATTTAGGAAGCTATTTAAGTCTTAGTCAATGTAAATCAGTTTTGGCCTCATATAAATTCACAACAGTCTAGAATGCTTTAAAAGTGTTTTTCAAGCGTTTCAATCATTCTTATTTGCAGAAGCATCCTTAACAAGTTAGTACATCATAAACGTTTTTTCAGATCTAATACAAATAGTGGTAAGGAATTAGGGCTTGAAGCAAGAGAATTATGTGATCTCCAAAACGAAATGTATTTTTATTAACAGAAAAAATGAAAAAAAAAAAAGGAAACAAACTTCAAAATCATTCCTTTGATATAAGCTTAGCGTGATCCATTTCCACTAAAAAATTCTATTTCACAGAGTACAGATATTTCACTTAATTCGGATATTTCGAGGAAATAAAAGGAGGAAATTTAAGTTCTATAATTCTTCATTCAATTATTTTTATTTCTATTGAGATATTATTAACTATATGACTTGAAAAAAGGTTTTATCAGTTTAAGATAGTGTTTAACCTACTCGGCAGTATTGTACTTAAGACAATTTACGTTTAAAGAAAATATTAAATGAAAGTACATCATAATTTTACACTGTAATATCGATAATGCTTTTAAAACAAAATTTACCAAATAAATGTTTGCAATATAAACCGAAACGTAATGAAATTCAAATAGTTGTTCTTAAATGTAATTGTCTATATACACTCCATAAAAATACGACGCACGTCGAAGAAAAAGTTGTCCGATCAACACAAGAAATGGTAGATAGGTAAATTAGATGAACAATAGAAAGTGATTAAAATTTAAAACAGATTGAATGGTTAATTTCAGAGTTACATAGTTACAAAGTAACGAGCTCAATAAGGTGTTGACCCACCTCTATCCTGGATGCAAGCTGCCACACGACGTGGCATGGAGTGATAATGCTCCCTGATGGTCTCCTGCGGTATTTCATGCCAAATTAGCTCCAATTATCTGGCTAGGTCATTGACATTGCATGGCAGATGCAGTCACCTTCTCATCATATACCAGACATACTAGATTGATGAGAGATCTGGGTGGCCAAGGAAGTTATTGGACAAGCTGTAAGATAGACCATAGCAACAAGTGAAGTAGGTGGTCTGGCATTATCTTCCTGAAAAGTAAGGCCAGGTTACTGCAAAAGGTACAATAGCAAAACAGGTCTCAGAATGTCGTTAACGTACCGCTGTGTAAGTTGCCTCTAATGACGACCGAAGGAGTCCGGCTATCAAGGGAAATGACTACCCAGACCAAACGTCTGGTTGAGGGCCCGTGTGACGTGCAATAGTGAAAGCAGGATCGGCACGCTGCCCTGGGCGTCTCCAGATACGTCTTCGATGATCGTCAGGACACAATTAGAAGTGGGATTCGTCACTAAATACTATACATTCCCAGTCAGCATCATTCTAACCTAATCGAGCCAAACACCACTGTAATCTGGCTCGACTGTGTGCAGGCATGAATGGCAAAGGTGTTGCGGCCGGTACGAGCGAATATTTCACTTTATCATCCATTTGTGAATGGTCATGGTGGACACTCGTATGCGGGACGCACGTGTGATGGTTGATAACAATGAATCAGGTGCTGTGATAGCTAATCTGACAATAACTCAGTTCTCCCGATCTGTGGGAGCCCTAGGGTGACCGCTGCCATCATGACGCGGAAATCTGCTACTGTTCACCCTTTCTTGCCAGTCTCTTCTAACTGCCGCATGGCTTCGATCCATATGACCAGCGATTCTCCGATTTGCTCAACCTGCCTCTTTCAATCTATTGATACGACCTCTTTCAAACTCTGACAGTTATTTGTAATGATCTCAAATCCCACAGCGAGGCATTTTTTCACTCGTTGAAAGGTATCCTAAATCGCAATGCAACAGAAAATTTGACCATCAGATTGAGAATGCTTCTTATACACACCTGCTGAGTGCGTAGTTCTGATGCACTGTAGCTCCTGCTATTGATTCATTGGCCGCCAAATTTTATTCGTTTGCTTGTTCGGACCAAATGTTTTTGCATAGGAAATTTCATTAGAATTGATCAATCCCTTCTTGGTACTTCGTTTTTTTTATTTTTGTTATAGAGTGTATATAAAAGGTGTATTTAATAAATGTAATCATTAAATAATATCGTCATAATAAAATTTTCTGTCAATCTCATTACCTTTCTTTCCCTTTATCAACATATTACTTTTTGTAACACGATACTAATTTACCAACCTTCATGCACTTCTTAAATGTTTCTATCACCCTGGCTTTGCAACCAAAACAGAATACCGTGGTTTCCCAGGTTTATCAGGTAAAAGCTATTGTTAGTCATTTGTCGTTCTCGTTTTCATTCTTTTCACTTTTTCTCTCAGATACAATCCTTTCGCTATAATTTAGTCCGTATATATATATATATATATATATATATATATATATATATATATATATATATGTAGGATTTTCCAGCTAATTATTAAGCAATTAATTTTATTTTTTCAATCTACTGTAAAACCAGTTCCTCCGATACTCAATAGATGTCGCCACGATTCAAGAATCATGTGATAAGCTCATGCAGCGCCATCTATCCCAGAACAAAACTAAGTGACACTTCGTTTTCTCGCGCTGACTCTCTCCTCTCTTTTGCCGCCACTTTCTCCGTTTCTCTTCTCCTTCGCTACCCGCGTCGGAAGTAAACTTCCACGCCCGAGCGCGTTCCAACGTCCATCGATAATATGGGTTAAATGAGGCAGCCATCTATCCGTCTCGGAAGAACTGTTTACTACCTGTATATTTATCATAGTGTAGATACTTTTCATTCTTCATCTCTCTCAATAAACAAGTAAAGCTACTGCAAGCTTCATCCTTGAATATCATCAACAACATTACATGGAATCCGAAATTACCCCCCTAGACAACCAGCCCATTGCGTAAGAGCAAACCATCGTAGATTCGGGATGAACAATCTCCATCACCCCATGGTCTACAAAATTAATGGTCGCTCCAACCGGGATTACTTCAAAATTTATAGCGACTCCAACCGGGATTACTACAAAATTTATGGCGGCTCCGGCAGTGATTCCTTCAAAATCACGAATAGCCAGTGTCCAGCGACGACGTATCTTCTACAATAAGAATAGCCAGTGTTCAGTGACAACGTATGCCTCTACAGCAAAAATAGCCAGTGTACAACGATAACGGATATACTACAAAGAAAATGTGTGCCTCATCCATTTCCACGACTAGTTTCCTACTACGACGAGTGTGTCCCGCCTACAAGTAGAACCTCAGTTTTTCTATCATCAAATGCTTCTTCGCATCAAGTTATTTATTTGTGCTAGTGATAATCTAAATGTGTGTTTAGTTTAAGCTCTTTATAAATGCCGTCGATTGCTGAAAGAGCGTTGTTTTAAAATATATATATAAAATCCAGCGTATATTAATGTGCAAGTTTCATCGCAAGATTCCAGGTACTGTAAAACATTTGTTTTTTTTTCGGACAATCATCTAATTCTAATGAAGTGCCATCATGTAATGTTTTTTTTTAATTATAAGAAGAAATACCTGAAGAAAAAGTAAATTAAACGTATTATTTTATAAGTGCATTTTTATACATATATATTTTCAAATTGTCATCTTAAGTTCAAAATCTAGGAGTGTCTTTTTTTTTTATTATTATTGTGTGTGTGAATTGATATGCCTTGATATCAAATCAGTCAGCGTTCTCACGCCAGAAACGAATAAATGCATAAGTAATTATACTTCCTCTTTCAAAACCGTAAACATTTCAACAGATCTCCCCTTTCCCATAATTTCAACGTAACCGTAACATGTCTGCTGTTTCATTTCACCCTCTCAATGAATGATAACTTATTACTTTTAAAAAATAGGTTTGGCAGATTCTTGAATTCTAAATTAAGCGAATTGAAAGTGTTTTCTCAAAACAGATGATTTTGTTATTTTTTATTCTATGATTATTTCACTGTATGTCTGAATATTTTTTGGGTTCTAATTGAATTACTTATATTCTTTCACAATGTTTAGTTTTAGTTCTGTGGAAAATTTTCACTAAGGGATTTCAGATTGATATGATAAATAATTTTTTTTTTAAAAAAAAAAATTGTACTTTAACAAATTATATTGCGATATTATTTATATTATTTTCACAATTTATTTCAAATATCCTTGCATTAATTATTGTGTTCGACATATATTTTAATATACATACATTTATCTAAGCAAATTAATTAAACGATATTCACCATAATAAGCGTGTTTCATTTTAAAATCACTTTTGTTGTTATTACGTAAAAACGATTAGAGTATAAATTTCCAAATTGATTGATTCTACTTAATTGTTTCTATTTAACTATTCTCATATTAATTTTAAAATGTCGTACCTCACTAAAGGACGTCGGGAAGATATATTTGTCCTAGCGGAAGAATTAGATCTAAAGCCTGATTCTTCAATGACAGTTAAGAAATTAAGGGACTTAATCACTAAAGATACTGAATATGATGAGGAATTCACTAAAAATTTGTTTACGAGTATAATAGAGCAACGAAAAGAAAAAGAAGAAACATTGCGCCTTGAAACACTACGAAAAGAAGAAATTGAAGAAAAGTTGCGCCTTGAAACACTACGAAAACAAGAATTTGAAGAAAAGTTGCGTCTAGAAACCCTTGCTATAAAAGAGAAACGACAACAAGATCAACATGAAATTGAGCTAGAGCGATTAAAATTAGAAAATCAACTCAAATTATACTCAACGGTTGACGAAACTGACCATTCGAAATTACTAGGCAAGGAAATATCCAAATTTCTCCATAAATATGAAGTTAAAGAAGATATTAGCTTATATTTAGTCTTATTCGAACGTCAAGTGCAACGATTAACAATTTCAAAAGAACATTGGGTTTCATATCTTTTAGGACTCTTACCGTCTGAAATTTCACACATCATCGCACGTGAACCAGAGGAGATAGCAAACGACTACGACCACGTAAAAGAACTTCTGCTAAAAAGATTTAAATTAACGCCGGAAAAGTTTCGCCAGCTATGTACCACGCATCAAAAAGTTTATAGCCACACTTGGACCGATTTTTATCACGAACTTGCAACATATTTTGATGGATGGACATCAGGGTTAAAAATCGAATCTTTTGAAGAATTAAGGAAACTGATCATCTCAGATCAAATGAAACGTAGAGCTCCTACCGACTTTAAGCAACATTTTCTAGACGAATGGACAACGATAAATTCGCCAGCCGAATTAGCAGAAAAGTTCGAAGAGTATGAAGACGTCAGGAGAACATTAAGTCAAAAGCCAGTTAATACGCATTTTAGGGGGAAACAAGATTTCAGAGCTTCAGAACAATTTCGTCAGTTTGAATCGCCACGAAAGTTCGAGCAGGGTAGATCAGGTGGGAAAGTTGCAGCAACCACTAGTTACAATCGACATCACGATGCTCAATCCGCTAGTCACAGAAGTCATGAAGGAAATCACGTAAACTCAAATCGACGGATAGAAAATCGAACTCACGGCAGAGAAAGGTATTCGAATTCAAATGTTTCTAATCACGCTCAAACGAATTACTCCAGGTTTAGAAGATTCAACGATTCAGCGAAAGAGCCAAATACAAGCCAGCCGAAGAGAACTACGAATTTCACGAGAGAAACAAGCAAGCCTACGGCAACATGTGCCACTATCAGTCAAGAAAATCTACGCACCAAGGAAATAATGTTTGGAAACAAGAAAATTACTGCGCTTATCGACACCGGAAGTACCGTCAGTCTACTACGAGAAAATACCAGCAGAAGAATCTTCGATCCAACGAAACTATCGAAGAACAAAATTGTCTTAACAGGCACAGGTGATGCTTAAGTCACTACGATGGGATCTTTCGAACAAGAATTTCAGATGGATGAAGAAAACTATTCACTAACTTGGCATGTAGTACCTACAACAAAACTAAAGTACGAAGCAGTCATAAGTTTAGACATTTTAGAACGTGCATCAGTCAACTTCACGAAGAATGGTGTAGAATTTGATAAATATGAAAAGCAAGCATTCTCAATGCAGATACAAGCGGAAAAAGTAGAACTGGATCACATAGGAGATCCCGAGATCAAAAAAGAATTTACTGAAATGATAGAAAGCTACAAGCCTGAGAAGAAGGCAAGCACCGATGTTACCACGAGAATTATTTTAAAGATGGATGAACCAGTTTATCAATCGCCACGCCGATTAGCATTTACGAAAAGAGAAAAAGAAAATAAACAGATAGAAGAATGGCTCAACGAAGGCATCATATGCCCAAGCTCATCAGAATACGCCAGTCCAGGCTTACATATTTACAAATATAGAAGAACAGAGTTACAAAGCAAAGATGCTACGAAGAACTTTAAAGAAATACAATCCGAAAACTGGAAGATTTACAAGAAGAAGAAGAAAAAAAAATCTGCAATCTGCGGAGGTGATACAGCTCCACAATACGAAAACAGATATAATAAAACATTTTTCTATTAACACCATTTAAATATCGAGAGTAGATAGATATTATTTGGTGAATTTTGTTTGATTTAATTTCATACTATATTGTTTTCTTTTTATGTATTAGATATTGTCTTGTGTTATTTACATTTTTTATATATGCTTTTTTACATTTTATGCTGCTTTATATCAGAATTTTTATTATTCCTATATTGTGAAGTGATAAGAAAAATTGATTACATATTTTACTCCATGTAGAATATTGAAAAGTTTTGAAATGCATTTTTTACTATTATTGTGTTATTAGTTATTTTGTGTTGTTGGTTATTTTGAAAAGTATAAAGTATAATTAGTGAAGTTTTAGAAATTCCAGTATAGCTGGAGGCCAGCTCTATTTGGAGGGGTCGAACTCTGTAGGATTTTCCAGCTAATTATTAAGCAATTAATTTTATTTTTTCA
>BMAW01116396.1:0-49987 GCA_019974015.1 Nephila pilipes | reverse complement strand
TGAAAGTCGATTTTATTTCTTATATGTGTTTTTCTAGATATTTTTGAATTCTACTAAAGAACTATACAGTGTTTTTCTTTTATTAACTTTTTTTTTAAAGAAATAAGAAAAAAAAAACATAACTTTTTAAAAAGATGAATATAATTTCCCCCGTTTCTTCTTAAGTTTTCTTCTTATCATCTTAAACCTTTCCTTTCCTTCTATTATTAGAACCTTCTTCTCATTACTCGGTAAATAACTTTTTTCATTTGACAGTTAATCAGATGAAAAGTAACAAATGACGCGATTTGAACAAAGTTTGAAATTCATTGCTGGAGCAATATTGTGACGTTAGGCTATTCGCGATTTTCTCTTCACTTGATTCGGAGACCTTGTGGTAATTTGAGTTGCACAGAATGATAACTTCATTACTATCAATATGAAACGTTATTAAGTAAATTAGATAAAGTATAGTAGATTGAATTAAAGGTAGTGATTTATAGATGAAATAAAATTGAAAGGAAATAGAAGGGAGATAGAGGATAACCTCAAACTGATAGATGTGTAAATTGAAGTGAGTCATCGTTATTAATCGTTTATATTGGAAGTGAATCTGCTATAATCGAGACGTGCTGGAACCGGAATGAGTGATTTAGTAATCTAAGGCGTTATTATTTGAACATAAACTAGGGTTAACTGAGTTAAGAGGAATTCGAGAGAGAGAAAGAAAGAGAGAAAGATTTTAGACATTCTAAATAAACTGTTTGTTGTCTTTCTTATAAGTATTTTAATTTAAAATATTGAGCTTATTGATGACTTAATTAGGTTTTAAAATGCCTGTAGAGTTAACTAATGAAGGAAATACGCCACAATATTACTTAATGTTTATGAGGCATCGATTACTTAATGTTACTTACGAGTACTTAACGCATATCTTAGAGTTCAAATGTTCTGTGTGCTTCAATATATTTTTTGTTTATTAATGATTTTACAAATCATAATGATTACTGAGAAATTTGCCAATGAACAGTCAGTGATTAGTTCACTGAAAACATCCTATTTGATATTACATTAAATATTATAATATATTCTATTTTTATATTGATTGAATCAAATAGTAATGAATGTGATTCAAATACATATATCTTAATGAATAAGAATCACTATAACACTCCATAAAGACTATGATATCAAAATTTACTTAACAATTCCAGAGAAAAAAATGTTCATACTACTTCAATAAAGTTATTGAAAGTGATTGAAAGTTAAAAAAAAGCTTGTATCAACTATGAATGAAGCCCTTCCCCTTTTTAAACTGAATTGATTTTCTTGCAAATTATTTTTGAATAAGATTCACATATGCATATAAAATCCAGTGTTTGGTTTCTTTAAGATGTATGAAAGAGAAATTCTATTAAATCTTAAAACAAAATTCTGATAGTTGAGAAATTTTAAAAATTTATTAAAACATTTGTAACTATTATTCTTATTCTTAAATTTACTTTCCCCCTCTTTTTTGTATACTTTGGTACACATTTTTGTTAGTTTTCCTGATTTATTACTATAAAAGTCTTATACATTTCTTAAGCTATTATTATTTGAAAATTTTTGCGTGAATGAGGTCAAAATTTTAATTCTGTCTGTTGGAATTGCTTCAGAAACTGAATTATACTAGTATTACTTATTCATTTCAACTTACATAATTATTATTTAAAATTTTAAAAATAAATCCCTTTTTTATACTTCAGTGCTTGTTAAGAAAGGAATTACCAATTGAATATATTAGAGACATGCATTACTATTCTTATTTTATTACGTGTCTGATGTAATACAATGAAATATTACCCCCAATTCCAGATTCGAAGCATTAATAAAATAAGACTAATTCATTAAGGCTGTCTGAGCAATTAACATACAGATTAGCTTAAATTATTCGACAAAAAAGAATGAACAGGATTTAAATATTTTATCAGATCAAAGAGAGTTAAATTACATTCTTTTACTTGTGATTAATGTTTCCCTCTTGTTTTCCATGCATAAGATACCAACCGCATCATCTGATTGTGATTTAAAATAATTCCAGATTTTCCTCCGATACTTTTTATTAAGGAAGTTCCAATGAAACTGTAATAAAACTGTTACCAATTTTTATTCATTTAAAATGAATAATAATAAGTAGCACATGAAAGAATAATAAGTGGCATTTGAATGAATTAACTGTTTAGTTTTAATCTTATATTTATGAAAATATGTGATAATCATAACTATTTCTGCCTGCCTCAGAAAATTGAATGGAGAAAAAAAAAAAGCTTGATATGTAATTTGAAAAAAGCTTGGTATGCAATGTGCAGTGTAATAAATTTAAGAAAACTCCTTACATATATATCGAACAAAATATGAGTGCCATAAATTTGTCGTCTATTGTCCAATAACACCTCTAATAATTTCTTCATCTCTTTCCCGAAAGTGTTCTCGAAGCAGTTTGTTGCCCCTTCCGTCGACATGTGACCGTTCGGCGCCGAAAGACCTGTCCTCTTGGACTTCCTACCACCCTCTTGCATCGTGTCCTCCCTCCATTCCACCTCAACTTTTGATTCTATTTTTATCCCCGGTAATCGCTTTGTGAGTTTTTGGAACAATCATTTAATTTTAAATGTCGTAATACGTGCTGTTTGGAGAAGGGATATCTGAAAAATTTGGCGACTTGTTTTAGAAAGATGTTGCGATAAGTATTTAGTTATATGTAATGACGATATCAAATTTATATAGACAGATAGATGTTTTGAGCTTATATTTTAAGTGAAAGAAAATTAAGACAAAAATTGTCATTCTAAAATTTATTTAGTAAATTATTTTTGTAATTATTTATATATATATATTTCTGAACGTAAATTAATTTTGGTAGATATTAGCATTTTAATATTAAAATATCAGAAGGGTATATTGTAAGAAAATGTTAGAAAAACAAAACTATTTTCAGAAAATTTTGCAATATGTTTGTCTACATTGAGTTACTTAAAAAAATTGACCCCATGAAATGTAGAAAAAAAGTGATGATTCATTACCCAACAACTACGAGACAGGTTACTGAAACAAAACACCTCACTGGTAAGAAAAATTTCGATGGAGAAATCCGATTTCGGAATGCGTGGGGTTTTCCCATATCCGCTCGTGGGGTCGAGTCCTTATGCTTTTATTGCAGCTTTAATAAAACCAATCAATCAATCCGACGCATCGGTAGTTGAGTGGTCCTAATCGCCAGCTCCTGACCGTCATAATTTCCGTCGAGTTGTGGTAAAGAGTCCTGATTACTCAAAAAACTCTCATTAAGTATGCTTGATGTACGGTAAATTTGTCGAGGATCAAAGTCTTCACGTTCAGACAGTGTGGAAGTTTGGAGAGTAGGGTACTTAGCTCATGTGTCGTCCTCATCACTTGACTCATAATCAAAATCACTCATAATCAAAATAATGAGATTTGTGGTCAATAGACTAAATACATCAAAATATGAAGATCAATCAAGTAGATTCTTATGTGCATGTCAAGATCAGGAGGGCTTAAGGTTGTTAGAGAGTTTCATAACTCTCTTTAAGTTTTATGAATTTTAAAATGTTCATAAATTTGAATATTTTATTTTAAATGGATTATTTTAATTTGGCTGAAATAAATTTTAATTCCTTTTGTTTAGTCATTGCTTCATTTTTTTTGTTTAATTACTTTTCTAAATAAGGACTTTTAAGGTTTTTTTTTTCTTACCATTTTGTTATAAAGTAATTATGCGGAGAATGAAAGGTTGGATCCATAATTCTAACATAAGCACACACTCTAGATCCCAAGTCTGACACAGAGTTTTGAATTGTTTTATGTTTATTTTGGAAGTTTTTATCTTTTTTTTTTTTCACTTTTCTTGATTTAAACTTTGTTTGCTTTGACCATTGCAGTAATTGAATATTTTTAATTTACTGGTTTTATTATTTTATTTCAAATATTGCTAAATTGTATATTGCTATAGTTCAGTAATTTATTATTTCATCAAATACATTTTATTAAGTATTATTCGATATTTTTGTTTAATATTGCACTTACAGCAATTTAAAAACTTCATTTTCTTTTTTGACTCTGTCTTCTTTAATTTCATACTAATTTTATTTATTTTAACGTTTTTATATTTATTTATTTATTTATTTATGAGAATATTAATTGATTATATATAAAAATTTTCACTAAGAATTTTTTAAATTTTTTCATTTCATTACAAAATATTTGGTGCATATTTCCATAAAGTCAAATGCAGATATGCTTGACTGATTTACTGATTTTATGAAATATGGTCGAAAATTACAAATCCTATAATTTCTAACTACACTAAAGAAGCCTATTATACCAAAAAACATAATTATAGAACACATAAATTCTAAAATTTTTTTAACGTAATAAATAAACGTTCTTTATAATTAAATTTAAATCTGCACTATGTAAATTAGTAATACAAGAATATGATCATATATTACAACCACCAATTATTGGTAAAGAAGTTTTTTTAAAATTTACCTAAAACCAAATCTTATGCAATTGTAGGTATATAATTGTCTTTTATTTGAACTTGACACTAAATTTTCATTTTGTGTAATATAATTAAAGATAATGCTTCTAAAAATAGAAATATGTATACTACTAAGTACCTTATTGATATGAAATTTAAAATTATCATAAATATTATTAACGATTGCCCATCAACCATTTTCAACTGTTTTCTATTTCATATTTACTATAATGAGTTTGAATTAAATTTAAGCATGCAGGATAAGACAATAAGCTCGGTTTATCTTCAGAATGCTATAATACAAAGCGTGGAGATCATTTTTAATTTAGAATTCATAAATTTTTTTTCTCTATATCATTTTAAAATTCTTAGTACAAAAATATGATTAAGTAATACAGTCACCACCCATCAATGACCACGAATTGAATGAAATGCACATATAGTATGGAATTACAAAATTTCCAAAATTTTGCATTATTATGATTCTTTTCTCTTCTTTCGTTACTTTGGTATTTAAGGTTGACTGGAGGTAAATTGGTTGTAGTTTTTAATTATTGGTGTATATTTGTAATGAATTAAAAATATTTGTATAGTAGTATTTAAGTAAATTTTTGGCTTGTTTTCACTAAAGCTTTTTGTTTGTTTATTTTAAAATTAGGATAATATTGTAAATTTGATTTTTGAGTGATAATTCATACTGTTTTTTTCAATAGATTCTGTAGTTTTTCTTAGTTCTAATAATTTGTATCAACAAGGTTTTAGTGGTCCTAATTTTTATTTTAGTATGATTAAATATATATGTATAAAGTTAATAACAAAGTTGTTGAGCATCATCGATTTAGTACGAAAACATATTTTGTGGGCATTAATGCTAAAAACAGGACCCTTAAGACACACATATGTTTGGTCGGGATGTCCGAAACTTGAACGAAAGGAGAAAAGATACCTTTCGGACGAAACACGAGCCCGTATCGTAGGACACTAGTACCACATGTAATTCCCTATCGAGAGGGCCGTGGTTCAACAATTCGCGGAGTGTATCCTTATACTGATTGCCTTTACAAATAGAGTGGACAGTTTACAAATGGTATAAAATCGTGTTGCAAAACGCATTAACGAAACTTGTTCTTGTTGAGAGAAATTTATGCATTATACAAATACGTATGAAACGTCATGTCTATTCATCTATAAAAGAGATACCTCCTCGGGGTTATATATTGAAGCTCATAGTCATCGGGCGTTTTTCCGAAAATTAATATTGGGAGATGGTTCTGCTTTAAGGTGAATGTGGGTCCAAGGAAAGATCGCCAGCGCAGTTGAATCGTCAACGATTCCCTGAATTCTTACATCCTCCACGGAAATCCTCCTGAAGTTCGTTTAAGGAAGAAAGTTATCTTACTAGGTCTATAGAGACCAAACGAGAAAGATTCATGTAAAATTTAACGCATACTAATGGATAAAAATATTATAGTTGATGCATTCATGTGTTTATTAATAAATGGACAACACACCCACACACATATAAATATTTTTTTACAATTTCCTTCATCTATATTTTTCCTTCTTCCATCTAGTTTTTTGTTTGTATAAGCGCTGTTAAGGATTTAAAAAAGCTTGAGAATTAACAAAAGATTAATTACAAATTTATTATACTTTAATTTCATTATTCTCGATATTTTTTTGATGATAAATAAAAAAATTACAGCAAGAATTATTCAAACTCTTGGCAAAGAAAAGTTCAGCATCTAGCACATTTTGTTAACGGTTTTTGATTTCTCTTTGAAGATCCTTTCTTTGTATCTTTATCTTTTAGGTTTTCCAATCTATTTTCTGTCTTTTTACCTGCTGCTAGAGCCAATTTTTACTGTATTGTTAATGGAATATTTTTTATACTAATATTTCTGTGTTTGAATAATAACAGTAGTGGGAAAATATTAGATACATGAAAATAAGTAAGAATAAATAAAATAATTATCAAATAATAATAAACTGAAATTTTATACTAGTGCATATTTTTTTTTTGATGTAGTAGGACAGAATTTATATCTTACCGTTTGATTATGACTAACGAAGGAAGAAAGTAATAGCTCGATTTCTTCTTCGGAAACGGAAATATTTGTCATTATCCTTTTCGATGAATAAGAGACCATATATATATATATATATATATATATATATATATATATATATATATATATATCACTCAAATCCTTTTCAATTCCTTCATGATACTAATCACTGAGCTCTTGTGAAAGCTTTTGATTTATTGTGCAATAAGATCATGTTCACTTGGAGCATTATTGAGTGATAAAATCAGGTAAATTGTCATTTTCTTTTTGTTTAGAAAAAAGCAATTCCTCATAAGTTTGTAAAATTCTAAAACAAAACAAATTTATCTATTTGAGAAATATATTGTATTTTCCTGGACGAGGAATGTTCCAAACGATAGATTTTCAAAAAGCAAGTTTCGTCATTTTTTCTTTTCACACGGAAACTTTATTGCTAAAAAATGCCATGATATCACGAATTATACACCTTGTACTATTTTTCGAAATGTCGCTCCGATATTGAGTCATTTGTCGTAGAGTGCAATCAGTTTGAAGAAATCTCTCCGAAAAAATTTGGTGCCTTTCGATGCAAGGAATTGTCATACAACTTGCTACACCTCAGCATTGTTTTGGAAGGGAATTCCGGAGAGTTCAGCTTTTAAGGCAAGGAACAGGCGAAAGTTCGATTGGCAAACTGGGCCGAGTGATACAATCTCTTCCGTCCGAAGCAACGAATTTGATCTTGTAAGAGCTTTGCTGTGTGTGGTTTTGCATTGTCATCCAAGGGGATAACATCTGGACTCAAGAGCCCTGGTCTCTTTCGTCGAATGACGGACTTGAATTTGGTGAGGGTTTCGCAGTATGGAGTCGCATTGAAGGCCCTTTGTAAAGGAAATCAAATAAAATCACACCTTTCGCTTCTCAGAACTCTTTAGCCATAATCATTTCTACGGAGGTGACACTTTGCATTTTTCTTCACTGGTGAACTGGGATGTTTCCACGTCATTGTAGCGACCTTGGGTTTGATGTAAAGGGATGTAGCCATTTCTCATCGCCTGTGATGATTCTGAACAGGAACATTTCCCTCTCATATGCACAGCATCAAGCGATCGAGACTGATTCCCATTCTTGCACTCTTGTGATCCTGGGTCAGGTTTCTCGGCCCCTATTTTGCAGATACTTTTATGAAACTCAACACATTATGGAGCATATGGGTCTGAAAAACCAATAATCAGTGTGCATACCACGTCTGGCGCCGTTAACTGACTGTTGTAACATCATATCCTGTACTCTAGAAATATTGTTTTCATTCGTGAATGTGGAAGAACGCCCACTTCGACCTTTCTCCTCTCCATTCTGCCTTCCTTCACTGAACTTGGAACATCAGTGTCCAACCATTTGACGAGATGGGACCTATTCATTATACACAGTATGTAGACGTTCATGGATAACGCCCACACTAGTCCCATACTGGATCATAGCATATACTTCCAATGCCAACAATGTTGTCAGAACACGTCTGTCTATAATCGTGATTTGTACTCGAATTGCGTCAGACACCCAGTCTGCTGCTTCTCTTTCTTTTTCGTCACTCTGCGCCCATGTCTTTCTCCCTGCGCTGACGCTACATCACTCATTGAATCAGCAACGGGTATGGATTCTTAGTTATAGCGGTTATTTGTTTCACCTGGTGTACCAACTGCTCTTTCGAAAAATAACGAAATATACTTTTGGAGCATCCTTTGTATAAGATGCTCGTATGTATAAGATGTATTTGAGAAATTTATCACAATTTTCTTGAAAAACTTTTTTCGTGATTTTTTAAAGTAATATTTTAAATAAGATGCATAAGATAATAGGCAATTTTTAATAGTAAACTTGTAACACCATCCTTTTACCTAATGCATCCATCAACTTAAATCACAAACATACAGTCTCTAACTTTAATTATAAGCACATTTATAACAAATTTCAACAAGTTACAAGATATTAATATAATCACATATTCAAGTTAAGGGAAATGTTTTCTATCAGCTAACGGTCCCTGTGATTTTGATTGTTTATGAACTTCGTATTGAGAAGCAACAAGTTTTACGTTTAACAAGCTTTATGAAATATTAGCTAACAAGTTTTACGTAAATATGAAATATAAAGCTTATCCTGATACTCGAGATCGAGCAGATGATTATATAGTTACTCCGAAGCCTTATCTTCAACTTCTGCTCATCAGGGTAAGATTTTTCATAAGTGATATTGAAGTAGATTCACACACGCCCAAGTATATTCTGTGTACTATTCGATTCCTTTTTATTCCGCCTGGTCCTCAACTTGGGGGGTAGTTTATCCACACTTTTCTCAATCACTTCATTACTCTTCTTTAGTCTAACTAATTGTCGTAGATTATGTTTCATTTGATTGGGTCGAAGTTTTAATTTTCGTAATTTAATTCATAAGAAATCAGTGACGTTTTTTTTAAAAGAACACGAATAGCCCATCTTACAAACTGCTTTCAGAAACCTGGAAAACCCATAACACTGTCACAGGTCACCTCTATATCATCTAATTAATTTCTTATTTTCTTTTTTCTCTTGTTCTTCATCATCTTTATATAAGAAATGATCTTCACTTCCAACAAGGGCGTTGCGAATTCCACATTTCACTCGAAAGAATTAATAGTAGTTTATTAATTCACTTTTGATCAAGTTGTCTTAACTTGCTCGCACACATGAGAATGGCAATTTTAAGGCATTCTTTAGTTAATACCTGTTCTTTACAATCCGGTACTGGTAAATATGGTAACTGATAATTCGTATAAGATATTATGAAATCTGAATTGAGATTTCCCGTTCATAGCGAATGAGCTGCTAGAAGTCCGATAAAGATTATGTATCGATTTGATTGCACCATTAACCATCTGAAAAAGTTTTGAACGTAAAAGAGAATGCGTATGACTTTGAAAAGAGGAAACAATCATTACTTTCGATATATACGCATATTCAATATATCATGATGATCACAATTTGAAGCCCACTCACCATAAAATTGCGACATTCTTGGATCTTTCTAAAGCCTGTGACACAGACTTGAGGCACAAACTTGTTATCTAACTTTATGATTTTTTTGATTCGATGATAGGGCGTTGCCTTGGATTTAAGATTTCTTGTGAGATAGGACTATCACGGTTAAATTAAACTATTTCATGTCCAGAGGTTTTAAGTTGAGCCAGGGACTTCCTCAAGGCTATGTTTTGAGCCCCCCACTTCATCCCGGCTTTATGTGGTTTTGAACAGATTATCTCCAGAAGGTGTGAGGTCAGCTTATTTGCAGACGATATTGTTATCTGAGAGTCTAGTGCTGACATATCTAATCTGGAGAACATTGTTAAGCAAATTCTAGTCGACGCGTGAAACTTTGCAGAAAGCCACAAATTGTGTTTTAATTCTATGAAATCCTCGAAAAATTTCTTTACTACTAATAGAAAACTTTATAGCTATCAACCAAATCTTTTCATGAATGGTTTGCCTCTTTTGGTGGACATGTACCATAAGTATATGGACTTTGTTTTGGATCCCAAAATTATAAGCAGTGAGGACATTGACCAACTTATGATTAAGAGCCGGAAACGACTGAATATTTTGAAATACATCTCTGGACGTGACTGGTTTGCTGATTCATTTACTATTCGAAATACTTTCTTGGCACTTATTAGACCAATTTTAGAATACGGCTACCCTATTTACTGTTGTGTCTCAGACTAACCTTCAAAAACTCGAGCGTGTTCAGCTAAAGGCAGCTCGCATCATAACATGTCTTCGAAAAAGCCGTCCCAACGACATTGTTCTCTTTGAGGCTGATCTACGGTCGCTTAGTGATAGAAGAAATTCAAATCTTATGATGTATTATCACAAATCTCTTAGTTACAATTCAGGTAATCGAACTTCGGAATTCCTCAAGTGCTGGAGTAACAACCAGAGACCCTGAGAAAAATCGCCCTTATAGCTAGGTGATCAGTGAAAATCTAATCTTCAACTCTGTTGTGCCGCATTACTTGTATTCTTACATTGAACATTCTGTGGGGCTCTCTGGAGTGCTTTCCCCATCCAACTCTCTCTGCTCATGTTCACAAGACATCTGATTCCTCTGAGTACTTAAGGTAACTTGCTCTTGAATTGATCATTAGTAATATTTCAGATGATGCTATTCTTGTTTATAGGGATGGCGGCAGGAATGAAATGTCTTATTCTGGTAGTGGTATCTACGTTAGATCTCAGGACAATACCTGTCAATTCAATTTGAGGAATCTCAATGGATGCTCTGTATTTTGCAGTGAACTTATTGCTATTGATTCAGTCCTCGACAAGATCCTTTCATTTCCCAATTAGGATAACATAAAGATTCTAATGGACATTCGAAATGCCATCCTTCATCTTTCTGATTGGCACTGAATGAGAGATAAAAATGGAATGGCTGTTGTGGGAAAGCTGAAACGACTTTCACTGTCTCATACACTTGCAATGGATTCCTTCGCACTTCAACATTGCTGGCAACAAGATCGCTGATATTTTGGCAAAACATGGCGCTGTTCAACACCTAAATCCTCTATTGTTCCTCCTGCTCACCACTGGTATGAGACTAAACTACCTGGTGGTTCTCTTTTCCTCCGGAGTAGTAGAAAAGAGCAATTGCTGTTACCCTTTCCCCCAGTGGACACCTTAGAACATTGTCTTACCATAATAATAACAGAGTTTTCCCGACCTGCACTTTACATTCTGGTTGCCAGGCTTCTTCGGAACATATTCGTGACTGCCTGAATTTCACAAAACAGGACCTTGCTGAGAACCCACTATTGGTTATTGACTTTTTGAGAGTAAACTAAATCATGGACTTGATCTAGCTTGGTTAGTCACGGAGATGAGCAATAACAATATATACACAATGGCACATTTAATTTTTTGATGAATTTTTAAGGTAAAAAAGTGCATCTTATACACCAAAAAATAGTGTACTTAAAAAGGGTATCATGATTTAAATATGATTGAGCTGTCATTAAATAAATCATAAAAATGGATCGATTAAACCCTTTAAGCGTTAAAAATTTTATAAGTAATCAATAAACTGTTCAATACTCTATGAAATAATCAGATATTGAAAAAAGAAAAAATGCGTGAAGAAACAAAATAAATTTTTTTGCACCATTAATTCACTGCATTTTTGTCTTATATACAACTTTTTTACAGTTGTACCATATCGACGCTAAGCAACTTTTCTTTATAGATTTTCAAAATATAAATAACAATTAATACAAGTAAATTTTTTATACGTAAAATGTTTTTTTTTTGGGGGGGAAGGGAATATATCTACTCGTTGACGTTTCCTTAAAGTGTTTAAGTAAAAGTTATTTGTTATAAATTTTTGTTTTTTTAATTTTGAAGTTTTTGTAATTGTGTTTGTTTTTTTCCTTTAAACTAATAGAATGGCATATTTTTTTCGAAATAAGATGAAAGGGAATCATTGAAATCCCTTTCTCCACATACTGCTAATATTTACGAAGTAAAAAAGAATTTGGAAAGTAAAAGCTCCTTTACAAATAATATGAATCTGTTAAATTGCACACATTTTAATAAAAATTTAAGAAGTTAATATTTGAATTTGTAAATTTGTATTAATTTTTAGACAATTCTCTGTCAAAGAACTGCACAAGTTATGAAACCTTTATTATTCGATTTCTTATTCAGATAAATTTATATAAATAAAACTGTTTATTTCTTTTTTTCTTTCAGCTGATATTTTGCATGATTTTGATAATTTTTCTTATAAAGTTAAAAGTTAACACTTCCAGTTTTCACTCCTTTTTGATCAATAGATTTATTCGCTTTTTAAATATATATATATATATATATATATATATATATATATATACTTTTTACATTTTATGTTAATTATTCTTTTTTTTTATACTTTCATTTTCTTTTTCCATTTCATTCATTCATCTAAGTCTACAAGAATTTTGTTTTTCGCATGTGGTTCACTCAATCATTTTTGTTATTTCCAAAAGATTCAAATTGCTACATTTGAATCTTAAGCTTAAAATTAATGACATTCATTCTCTTAAAATTTTTCTTTCTTCGTTTTGTTTATTTCATTTGCGTGTTTTCAAATGAGTAAACACTATTTTTTTTTCACATAATAAAATCTCTTTTTCCAACGTTAAGCATCAATCTTTTTTAATAGGAAAAAAAGATTTTATTCAATTTGAATTTCATTACTTTTTTCATTATGTTTCTTTAAGGCTGCGTTATTTTTATATTTATTGGCCTGTTTGCTCTTTTTTTTTTTTTTTTTAATTCAGTGAAAAAAAGAAAACTGCAGACTAAAATGAAAAAATCTGAATGAAAAATTCTATTTGTTTAAGCATATCCAATGATTTGAATGTTAGATTTTCTAGATATTTTGAACCAATGTCAAGTGACGAGGACGACATCTGAGAGGGCACCTCCCTCTCTAAACCTCCACACCACGCCAACGGTAGGACTTGGATCTTCAACAGATTTCCCACTCATCAGCCCCGCTACATGGCGAATCTTTTACGGGGCATCAGGATTCGAACCCACGAATGGAAGTAAAAATGCCGACTGCGAATCTGCGATCATGACCATTAAGCAACGTGGTCATTCATGACTATGTGAAGTCATTCAAGTAAAGATAAACTACGAAATTATTTCCCCATTCTAATACGTCAGCTTTAAAATTTGATTAATGTTGGAGATGTGTCTTTTATGTATGTTCTTTTCCTAAAACTAAAATAATCTAGAATCTAAATCAAGCCTGGACTATATTTCAGTTGTGTGTTTGTCTTTCAATAGAAATCTATACCTTATTAGATATCTTAAAAAAAGTTTGGATGCATATAGTTCCAAACTCGGTCCGAGAAACAAAAGATTTAAATTTATGGTTAACAAGAATTAAATTATGTTTTTAATGAAAAAAAAAATACAAACTTTCCAGGAAGAGTTTTTTGGATGAGGATGGAAAAATTCTGATGTTTTCGCTTTGGATCAATTGCACTATTCCAACATTTAAGTAGTGCATAAAATAAGGTAATTATTAAAATCATAAATCATTGTTATAAAAAATAAATTTAAATTAACTCCCAAATTGAATATAGACAGTAAAATATTTTTAAATACATAAACTTTTTAATGGAGACACAATTCTAAATTTCCTATCCTTCAAATTTGGAAGCGAATGAAAATTATTAATTAAGCCTAACGATGTCATAAAAATACTGAAAATGAAGGGGGATGCTATTAAAATGGCTAACTGTATTCTCTTCTAGATCAGTGGTAACAATTTCCCATTTCCGGATTCGTTGCAGATCCAAAACTTACAACAGTTTAAAAAAGCTATCGACTTTTTTCTTTATAGAAAGCTCAAAGTTTTCAATAATATACGAATAAAATTTAATACACTAAACATCTGTGGAATAAATTAATTACCAATAATCTATCTTTTTTAATTCGTATGCTTGATCACATTATCGTATGAATATCCATAAGAAAATATAGAATATTTTAAATGTTTATTTTCATAAAGTTAAAAAAAACTTGCATTTGAATAAGTTAAATAAATGTTTTTAAAATTACTTGAACTTTAGAAACGTAAATTTTGGATTGAATAAAACTCTAAATGGGGGGGGGGAATTATTTTAGAAGAGTATGAATTTTTTTATGCGATTTTCATATATTTATGAATTTATTCTACCTTAAAATCATGGTGAATGGTATGCTGTATTACTTTACTTTCAAAGGAGTGAGAAATCAATAATTTCGGTTAGTGTCAGATTTTTATAAGTTTCTTTATGTAAATGAAATGATAAAAAGATCTGATAGTAGGTATTGGATTTTTAAATCATATGTACACTTTCTCCATATTTATGCTTAAAATGTTACAAATATGAGATAAAATTAGAACGTATCAAAATATATAACAGCTTTCTTTAACTCACACGGCAAAATACGTTTATATTACGCTTGAGTTCAGGGTCACGAAAATATTTCATGGAAGACCGTTTAGTTATCTATAGTGGGTCATATCAGTATAGCATGAATGTGTCGTCAGATTCAAGATGAAATTCAGAGAGGAATAAATCGATTATTCCTCTGACGAAAAGCAAGAATTTTAATTCAGGTCATAATCAACAGTAGAATAGACTTTTCCAAGAACAATGCACACACTCTTCGCCTGCCCGTCTCTCTCTCTCTCTCCACACACACACACACACACACACACACACACACACACACACACACACACACCACACACACACACACACGCGAGTGTCGTTTGATAAGTCTTTAGAAAATCCAAGAGATGGTACCAGTCGCATCGAAAATCATTTGTTTTTAGTAAGCATCATGACTCACTAGACAGTTATTTAAGTCTCAGTGATTTCCATCACTTGATTTCATTTTTATTGCCAATTGAAACAAGAAACTTGTGTTGATTCAGAAAAATGGAAAAAATTGAGTTTCGAGCGATAAATAAAGATTTAAATTTAAAAGGCGTAACACCGAAAGATATCAAAGCTGAGTTGAACGAAGGTCATGGCACATCTGCTCATGTGTTTGCAACTGTTTACTATTGGATAAATGAGTTTAAATATGGCTGTACTTCCACAAAAGATGAACGTCGTTCGGGACGTTCAGTGAAAGTGACTTCTCCCGAAATGATTGACAATATCTTCGACATTGTTTCGAGTGATAGACGAATCAAAGGGCACAGAATACTTGAGGCCACTAGCATAATGAAAGATATAGTGCTTTAAATTATGCACTTAAAACTGGGTGTAAAAAAAAATCTCTATAAGATGGTTGCCGCGTTCGTTATCAGTGGAAAATAAACACAATCGTGTGATTGACTTTGAGGCTATTTTGGCACCTTTTGTCGCAATTATGACAAGTTTCTGAATCGATACATAACTGTGGACAAAGCGTGAATTCACTACTATACTACTACAAAAGAACTGCCTGAAAACGGGGTCCGAAGAAAGCAAAGACGTTGAAATAGGCCGGTAAATGACCACGGGATCTTAGGATGCACGCGGAATCGTCTGCTCCAATTACTTGGAAAAAGGGTAAACAACAACTGGAGAGTATTATGCGTCGTCATTGCACCGGTTGAGAGAAGAAATCCAGGCAAAACGTCCTTATTTGAAAAAGAAAAGATTCTCTATCATCTAGATAATGCACAGGTGCACATTTGTGTAGTTCCCATGGTCAAAACTATGGAATTAAAATTCGAATTATGATAATACCCACCGTGTTCACTGTATTTCATCCCCAGTGACTTTTTTTATTTCCAAATTTTAAACAATATCTCGGCGGACAACAGTTTACGTCAAATAAGAAATCATTGCCTAAATAGGCGTATGTTTTGAGGACTTTAAAAAATCTTACACATTAGATTTTCAAAGCGTTGGAGAAACGCTTGGAAAAGTATATACCGTTAAAAGGAGATTATGTTGAAACAATTCCACTTAAATTAATTTGTTTTCCTATCTTTTGTAAGGATTTATTGAATGACTCTCGCATATATCACAAGGTTTTAAAAAAAACCCATTTGAACGCTTTTTTAAAATTTATATATTTATCTAATTTACACTTTCAGATAGTGAAATGTAAAACATTTCCTGTAATGAGAAACATATCTGCCATTGTAAGGCTTTTAAATCGCAAATGCTTTTTTAATAATGTTAAAAGCTAGTAATAGCCTCAGGCGAAGCCCTCTAACTTACGATACTGGGTATTTAGCTCATCATCGTGCATTGTCTGTTTCCCTTTATTATCCTGCATTAATCCCAGGGGAACAAATTTACATACAATTTTCGTAACTCTTTAATACATTAGAGAATGTGATATATTGAATTCAGCTTTATTTTTGTGCTTCTCGTAGGGAATACTGCCCTAATAACTACTTACCTTATCGAAGGTTTCAAATCTTTTAATGAGATCGGAATGTTTTTTCACTATATTAATTCAGTTTATCGTATTTTTTGTGATGAGCCATAATTAGGTGCTTATTAAGGTAAATGAGAAAGGAATTCGAGAAGCTTTTTGGTGAAATTCTTGATAGCTATTACTTTTTTTCTTTTTGGAATGTTACGAAGTCCTAATGGGAGAAGCTCTTTTTAGACCACATTTTTCTGACCTTATTATATATCCTTGTAAATATGAAATAAATTTTTTTTTAATCGCTGGATGGAGCTGACAAATACTTTTTAGCATATTTTTATTAAAACATCGTAGTTTAGGATTTATTAATTTGTTTAAAAATATTCATAAAATAATTATATACTGTTTTATTAATACAGAAATCAGGTGATTTTCCTACTTTTCAAATTTAATATTGTTATTAATCTTTTTTGGGGCCCTCATGGTGGAATATCAAATAAATAGTGTTTAGTTACTGTTATGGAAGGCTGATTTAAGTGCAGAAAAATATGAAATAGAAATTAAAACTACGGATAAATATTAGCATGTATGTTATGATATACCTATCTGATGTATGCCAAAAATTTTCGATATATGTTCAAAAAATTTGCTAATATTAAAAGAAGAATATTAAAGGTTAATTGTCAATATGATAAAATTAGTAGTCAGAGATGTATAATTTGTCCCTCGGATTAGGGACTACTCTTGCTCAAATGGGGAATAAATTTTTTTCTCGTGTTTCAACTGCGTTAGGTGATGACTCACTTTTGTATCAGTCAAAATGAAGGGGCAGATTTAAGCTTCAACCTATGTCTGTAATTGGAGTAGTGGTTAAAGGACTTAGACATGGAAATTTCTTTCTGCTACCCCAGTGAGTGAAAATGCAAAATTATGATTTTAAATTCTAATTACAGATAAATTTAAGAAATTTAGGAAACCTTTGCTATATGTAATAAAATTAACTAACATATCGTTGCATTTAATGTGTAAAATTAATTTTAAATTTAACTACGCAAGTTCCACGAATGTGAGACTGCAAGTAAAACGTAGCTATTGTGTTGGTAAAATTAAGTGAGACTGAAGTCAGGAATGAAATTCGCAATGATCCATTAAAAAAATTCTGAATTTATTAACTCATGGTAAGTTCTGAAAGGATCAATTCAAGATTGCTTCAAGTTGTTTCCTTGAACTTGGAATGGCTGGTCCATATTTCAGCAGATTTTGAAATAAAGCATTCAGAATTGAGGGTAGCTTGTAAAAGAGCTTTTATGATTGTCGTCGACTATAAAGAAGGGTTAATTCGAATCTTTAAATCTATGAAAACGACTTCACCTTAGATAAACCAGGGAGCGTTTATTGAGGCCCTAAGGTAATTATTGGTAAAAAGCATGCGATAATTCTAATTGTAGTATCCTGTGAAGATGGTACCTTTAATGGAATCACGATCTTGTCGAAGAGTATAGTTTTGTGTTGCAGATTGCGAGCTTACTCTTACGAGAAGTTAATCTATTGAATAAATGGCATGTTTTTCGTACGAAATTTCATACGTGACCAACACGAGGGTGAAAGGTTAATTTTGCATCTAGAACTAATTCCAGGTACTTATGACTCATACAGGAGATGAGCTGGACAAAATTTATAGCACTCGTCAAATTCTTAGGTAAATGTAATCTTCTCGTAAAATATGGCATTTTTTGGCACGTTTATCTTAACTTTTAATCAAATAGATAGAATTTGGACTAGGGTACATAGTATTGCTGATTACATACCACAACTTCAAAATTCTGAGCAAAAAAAAAATGAGCAAAATATTACCATCCGCAAGTATTACAACGCAGATGAATATCAGTCTTAGGGATGTTATTTACGCGATATATTTTACCATTGTAGCTGACATAGTTTTAAATTAGAAACATTATTGCTAGAAATTTTCTTGCAATAATGTTTCTTAGTTTTCACTTGGATCCCCCTCCCCTTTCTATTAAATTGTTTTCCTGTTTCTTTTGAAGTTTATAACATGAGCTATTCAAGAAATTTCCTTTCACTAACATCTGAGGTTTCTTTCTGACTTTGTGGAGTTGCACTTCTACCCGACTCTTGTGCCATAATTCAATCAAATATAACTAACACTAAAAGTCAATAACCTACAAAGAGAGATACTAGACAAATCTCACACAACTATTTATTCAATAATGTTGCAGTATAATGTCTGATGGATATATGCTCTCCTGGATAACATCCTAGATATATTCACCCATTCAACTAATACCGAATTAATAGTGTCTTACCAAAATCTCTGCAGTTGAGGTAGACTTGGTGTCTCTAACACTTCGTGGCTGCTATCACCTGTAGCAACTCTTGTTATCATCTACCGCTTGTAAGGCATACGCTCAGCGATAGAGCCACTCGACCTCTATTCTCAAAATTTCTCTTTTTTATATGCTGTCCTATTTAGCTCATTAAACTTTATTTCTACCTGCCTCTAATTAGAATAATCGCGTTTCATTTTGGTTGGGAAGAATTGTTTGTTTCGTGCAATTAATCTCAATTAAAGACCCCAAGGTTAGTGAAGAGAAAATCGCGAATAGCTCAACGTCACAACTTTATATTTAAGTTTACAGCTTCTTTCCAGTCATATGAAATATGATGGAACAAATTAACTAAACTTTAGAACCTAATTGAATATATTTAATCAAGTCGTATAAATGCGACTGAGAATTATATTAAGTTAATAAGGTTACTGCAATAATAAGAGTGCTAGAGAAGTGCTCAGGGGCCTTGTGTGTGTCTATGTGATTTATTGAGATTAGTACTCAATATATACTGTCTGATTGATTGGATATTTAAAGGATGTACTCACAACGTATTCTGGTAAGCGTATTATATTTGATATATTATAGAATTTGTTAGTAATCATGGATAGAGACTGGTAGAGAATCGACCTTATTAGAGGATTAATAAACTGGATTATGGAACATAATTGACTACTTTTGTCTGTGCTTGAAATTTAGATATTTCTAAGAAATATTTCTAGATTTTTAATTGTTTCATTATTTAGACTAAGTTTCAAAATGCACACTTAAGAATTTTTTATTAAAATTAAATACCTGTTATATTAAGTTATTAAAATCTATAAAGTTAAAACTTGGAATCCATCTATGTTTTGTGTACAATATAATATATAGATTATATGAGCCTTAAATAAATTTAAAATTTGGAACTGCAGCATCTGAATCCAATTTTTGTTGGATAAAATTACATTAGTCATTATTGCTTTTTTTTATTACATAATCATTGTTATGTTTCTATTTTATTTATTTATTAAATAACCATTTTCAAGTTTGTGATTATGAAACAACTTCATTAGAAGAATTTTTTCACTTTTCCTGAAAAAAAGCAATACATTTACCTATTTTTTTTTACCATTTTTTCTCAATAAGAAAGTTAAGTTTAGTTTTTTTATTAACGTCGAACTAGAAGCAACACGAGGGATATTGACGCCGGACCTCGTAATTTTGAACCTTGGTCAAGTGACGAGAACGACAGCTGAGCAGGCACTAACCTCTCCTAACTTCCACACCAAGCCTTTGGGAGGACTTTGGGCCCCTACAGATTTAGCGTGCATCAGCCCCGGCTACACGGCGGGCTCAGTAAGAAAAGCAAAACATTTATTAAAAAATAATATATGTGTAAGTATTGATAACCTTAAAAAGAAAAGAAATAAGTTTTACAATTTTTTCATGTAAGAGTAGTTGATCAAATGCCGAGAGAGAGAGAGAGAGAAAACCACGCATAAAAATGTTTTTCTTCTGAGGCCGTATGAAATATTAGATTAACCTCTAGAATAATGCTCATTAATTCTCTCGTTATTACTCTTTTTACTATAAACACAGCTACCGTATTTTCAGCATGTATATTATTGAAAATCTATTCGATGTTCTATAAATCAATATAGCAGGTCTTTTTCAAATCTTATCGATTCTTTTCCAATCTGAAGAATTTCTCGAATCAATAAATCTGCTTGAATCATTAAATAGACAATTGCATTTTAAAACAACATTTAATACACACATCATCAAACAAATAATCACATCAAAGTGCAAATTTTGAAAGAACTCTAACGATTCTTCAAAGAATATAAAAAATTCTAAAGTTAAAAGAGGCCGCGGTAGCCTAGTAATCATAGTTGTAGAATGGCGGCCGGTGACTTTCGTAGAGTCATGGGTTCGGAGCTTTGATGCCACTGAAGATCCGCCGTGTAGTCGTGTTTGATGCACATCAAATCTGTCGAGGCTCAAAGCCCTCCCTTTTGTATGTTGTGGAAGTTAGAAGAGGTGGGTTCTAGCTCAGGTGTCGTCCTCGTTACTTAACACAGACTCAGAATTACGCGATCCATCGCCAATAGTCATAGTATTGCGTCTAGTTCGGCGTTAACAAAGCCAAACCAATTGCAAAGAACAAAAAAAAAATGATGCAAACTTTTAACAACAAAATGAATAAAGGAAACGATTACGCCAAAAAATCAATTATTAAATATTAAATATAAGAATTGGGACATGATAAATAATTAAGTAGACAACAGTATTCTATTCAGATATTAAAATAAAAGCAAACTATAAATTATTAAATAAACATTATATTTTAACAATATAAACATATCTTAAATAAACAAAATAAAATTATTGATGCCGTAAAATATAATTAAATATTTACACTATATTCCATTTTCAACATCCTCCCCACATTTTGAGTGAGTTACCATAGCTCAAAAACATGCATGATTTAATTAACCAAGTCAAGTTACACCAGATTTTGTAAATTTACATGTAACGGTTTCAGTATTGGAAAAAATGTAAGAAAAATAGTCTTTATATGCAGATTAGTTTATAATATTTTTATCTCACACATTTTGTGAGATAATCCGTTTCTTAATCTAAGATTTTTAATTAAATATTACATTTGAGTATATTATTGTCAAGATTCCATATCATACCTAAAACACAAATACACCAGAAAATTTAGACACTTATTTACATGGAACATTACTTTTCCGCCCTTGAAGATTGAAGCAAAGTCTTGACAATACCTTTTGTACATCTCCAACGAAATATTTTTAGGACAGTTATCGACTTAAGATATCCGCCTACCTTTAAAACGCGATTTTCGGTCAAAAAGTCGATTTTTATTTACAATTTTTATTAAAGCCGAATTTCTTATCTTTCTAGAACAGTTTCAATTTTGTTTCTATCTTATATAGAACTTGAGTTATAAGCATTTTATCAATAGTCTGTGTCAAATTTTAGAACTGGAAGTAGCATTTTGCTACCAGAAATGGAACTTTAATGTTTATTTTTTATTGATATTTTACGTAATATCACCATCAAAATATCTTCCAACATGTAAGATGAATTTCCTAAGACCCAAATTGCAAATGCATCTTTTAATGGTGTAATATAATAAAGATTACAAAAGGTAGTTTTTGTTTGTTTGCAAACTGTGAAATTGGGTGCATATGGTGCAATTATACAAGTTAACGAAGGATATCAAGGCTTCTTAAAAGTCTCAAATAAGCTGAACATTGAAAATTCGGTTTACTTCACTGTAAAGGGTTACAAAAAGTTGGATTACAATCGAATCAGGGTATTGAAGCGTTATACAACACTTGTTAAATGTAAGAGTAGGAAAGTTTTAAAGGCCATCAGGAAAAAAAAGATAACTTATTTAAGTAATTCAGATAGTGAACTTTACAAATCAGGAGCCTTTTAATGTTAAATGTTTATTTAATTAGGTAAGTTTCTGGGATGAAATGTATTTCAGCTTTTTCTCAAAATCAAGATTTTCACATTTTGCTTCAGCGTAAAACATCGTATTGAAAAACAGTTATGTATTTAATATTATGAAACCTTCATGGAATACTCTATGAAAGTTAATTCAGAACTTGAGCATCTCCTATTGTTATAATGCGATTACTTTGCATTTTATTGATGATAAAAGTCATAATTTATCACAAATTTGTACGTTTTTTCTGTATGTTAAAGTACGACTTCTTATAAATATTTAATTTTCAGGGTTATAATTGTGAGAGAGGCACAAATCCTAAAATAGATTCAATTCATCATAATAAAAAGTATAGAATTGAAATATCTTTATTTAAATTTCAGTTTTAGTGTTTTGCACAAGCGCCATTTTACTGCTATTTTTATGTATTTTTTGAGCTGAAATATTAAAACAATTATTAACTTATGGAAATTTTACATTATATTTTTCAGCCATATCTTATAGTATAATGCATATAAGAAACTATTTTTTCAATTATTTAAAAAAATCATCTTCGAAGGTAGGCGGATACCTTAAAAGGAATGCTTAAATTTTGAACCACTTTATTGAAATCACGATGTGCATTATCGTAATTATCGAGGAGGCATTCAACTGATACAACTAAAATAAGTGGACTAGATCCCAAATACGACCCTAGAGTGCCTATAAATTTCTCCTTCATTACTAGAATAGATATAAACGAAGGTAATCCCTATCATGTGGCGCAATCCCAACTTGAAGAAATCCTTTTCTACATCTGCACTTAAGCCGATCGAGAACATTCTGAGTCTCTGTAGAATATCAGGTAGTGGACTGATTAATTGGATCCAGTAAATAAACATAGGTTTAAAGACAACTTTCCCTTTTCTCGAACAGAAGCATCAAAAACTGGTCTTCTTACTTTAGTTTCTCTGTTACTTTTACTAACAGGTCTGCCGGGAAAATAATGACATTTTTTTTATTTAATTCTAATTCTAGAATGTTCCCTATAATTATTAAATTTCCCCAATCATTGAATATTTTCTGGTATTCTCCAATGTATCATTTACCGTGTGTCCTCAATATAGCTTTCTCGAAACGTTTTACAGATAGCTCTTTATTATCTGTTAAATTTTAAGAATATAATTTCCAAGGAATTTCTGTTTCGTACCTTCTATCAGAAAGAACGATAATTTTTCTTAAAATTCTTTTAACTGTTTCTAAAATGCTTTCTTTTTCGAGACATTTTCAGTGGGATCATGAATACCTAAAGAATCAATTTCCCACAATTCTTTCAAGGAAACACTGACATACAACGAAAGAAACTGATTGCACAGAACCTAAAACTTATTGATAATCTCTGGATCCAAGTACAGTTTCTTTTCCAATACAATCCAAGTCCTGTTTTTTTTTACCAATAACAGGCCATTATAACTTTGCAGGAATTTCAGCAAAACCAAAACTAAACTGAATATATGTGCCGCAAATAATTTCTCAATAAAATCTGCTCCTAATAAAAATATCAATCTCCTTATCTTTGCATAAAACGTCAGTTAATTCGATATAACTTATTTCTTAAATCTACTATTTGCGGATTTTCTATTTTAGGAGCAGGGCCAAAAATCTTATATGTTCAATGAAAAAAAACCCATTTTGCATCAATATTTTTCTAAAAAAACTCTTTTAAAACGCCGATTTCTGCTGCATAAATATCGTGTTCTACTTACACTGTCCCCCCCTTCCGATCACACCATGAACCACATTTTCGCTTCTGAGAGGTTTTAATTGAAGTACTCAATAACTCTGTCACATACTGATGATCGGGAGGAAGCACAATCTACGAGCGCATGGCAAAACTTTTTTTTTAACTTAAAACTTCTATTCCGTTTACACTTTATCGTTATAATTATTATTCTACAAATTGCTATCAACCTAAGTGTTTTCATTAGCTTTGATCGACACGGTCTCTTTCTTATCCTAACACATTAATGTTACATGCTGCTGATAACATTTTAAGCATTTCAATTTAGCTTTACAATTTTTACTTGTATTTCTATAATTAAAATATTTAAAACAAATTTCTTCTTAAACAATACTTGTTTCTATTCATTATAAGACATTTTTGAGCCAAAAACATTCAGAGCTCAAATGAGATTTCTTAAAAGTTACGCAAATTTGCATCACTTTAAATGTCCCGTTATGAAAAGAATTTTTACTTACTAACATGGCTGTCATTGCCCCATCTTGTAATCGGAAATAATATTTTTATTATTCAGCTTGATTTTTCTATTGTTTTTCACAAATCTTTCAAGAAATAAACTAATAATTTCCTCTAATTCATGGTGTAAAAAACACGTTAATTTTTTGCGCAATCTCTAGTTTGTTGCATCATCAGTATGTGGCGAAATTCTACTCCGTTTCGAGGCTCGTGGAACATTTTCAGGCAAATATGATTCTACAAGGAGCTCGAGAAAATCAACAAACTTCTGTTTTATGCGTTCCAAGCTTTCTAAAGCTCTCAGTTTTGTTTCCAGCATATTGAAGAGGGTCGCCAAATCCTGAGAATTCTGTCCGGCAGTAGAGTGCATCACTACAATAGATAGATCTCAAACATAAATATGTATTAACAGATTCTTACAGTCAAATTTCATTATCAGTTTTTGAATAGATTTGGGATAACTTTTTGCTGTTATTGGAAAATAAGAAATCAACCTTATAACTTTTGAATCAGGTACCATAGATTGATATGTACATATTGGAACGTGTATATTTCAGATAAATTATCGTATTCATGAATTTTAGAAAAAATACTCCAGAAAATGAGAAGTTTCTTAGAGTCACCAGACAATTTTTTAATTAAAATTTTGGTATCTTTAGTTTCTCATCATCATTCGTTGAAGAACACTCTGACAAGTATTAAGAACTTCTATTCAAGAAATTTCCAACTTTCGATTTAAGTTCAAAATAATTATCCATGTAATTTTCGGCCGATTCAAAATCTGCATCATAGTTAGCAACATTTTGAGTACCTTCCAAAAGTAATGAGGATGCTTTTTTTTGAATTTCATACAAACGAAAAGATTCATACAACTACTTTACTCTTAATACATGCAATTTGTCAACATCCTTGACGTCAGTTTCAAGTATTGCCAAGTGTTGAGCCAAATTCTTAGCAGTAGTCATAAATGAAATTTTTATAGACTTCCTTTACTTCTCAAGAAAATCCATATCTTAAGATGCAACTCAATTCAAATGCAGATAGTATTTTATAACACTCTTAAGACCAAAGTGTCCTGTCGTGGACTCCTCACGTACAGTAAAATGAAAATTTGTTCCATGGAACGCGTTACGAAGAAACAGATTTTACTATCAAAATAACGCATTAAATATGTATTTATTTCAATTTAATTTATTATATTACGTGATATATTACAAAATACCATTTGTTAGCTGATGTCAAACCAATATTAAATTAATTTGACCGCGAAATATTCCACGAAGAAA
The DNA here is from genome assembly GCA_019974015.1 of Nephila pilipes. NCBI lineage: Eukaryota > Metazoa > Arthropoda > Arachnida > Araneae > Nephilidae > Nephila > Nephila pilipes. The sequence continues at coordinate 24,128 of BMAW01116396.1, read as the reverse complement.
ATCAAAGAAAAAAGTAGTTCGAAAATCTTAAGGCAGAAATGAATGCCCCAAGATGTCTTAAATTCTGAATAATTTTGTTCATTCTCAGTCATTTCCTGATTTCCGATTACATCTAATTTAAGGTAATAAATCAATTGATAGGTATATCATATACGCGTTATTTTTATGTACGTTTTATTTGAAACCAATTAAAAAATTAGGAGAAATTTATTATGGCATATTTTTGAAAATTAAGTTCATTTCTGGTGAAAGCAGGCCTCAAACATATATGCATATACACGATAAAATTTTGAAAAGTGGTCAACTACGACATTTAATAGTTAACGAAAGCAAAATCACTTTTGATGGTTAATAAAGAAAAACTGATAAAAGAAAAAAGGATTTTTTTTTTTAGAAGAATTTCCATTTGTTGAAAATATTATCAAAACTGTACATTAACAGATTTTTTGCTTTGTAGTTTTTAATTTAAGAATTGATTTCTTTTTCTTCAATAAATTATGTTTGTGTTATTATTATATAGTTTGTGTTATTATTGACAAATTAAGACCATTTGTAAAACAGATTTCTTGCGATATCTGTTGTGATTTGGTAGTTTTGGGACGGAGTTTGCGATGCCTATCCGTTGACTCATTGACAAACAGTTAAAATCTGTCTCACAAACAACTAAACAACAAAAGACATAATCGAAAATCTATTTGGATAAAAACTAGAATTCTTATTTTTCTCTTTAAAAATAAGAAATTTCTTTATATACACCGAAGCAATCCTTTAATAAAATTTTATTAATGAATGAATGAAATATTAGCATTATAAATGTAATAACTCTCATAAAATATTAGAAATTCTACACAGTATTTGAATGAAATAAATTCCTTAATATTCCTTTTCCAGTAAATGACTATTCATCGTGTAATAATACAATAATATCAAACATTTTTTTTTATAAAAACAAAACGAATGTTGCTTGAATTAAATGCTTTGACGATTTTTTTTTCACTTATATTTTAATCAGCTTGTATGCATTAAATTTATCCTTTCTTTTTTCTTTATTACTTTACGCTAATTTCAAAAAAGTTTTTTTTGCCCTTTTCATGGTAAATTATCGAATTCATTTTAATTGTAAATTAACTTTTTTCTTTTTCAAAAGCTATTTTTAGTTTTTCTTAATATACTGATTAGAACTGAATTATTTGTGTTTCCTCGAGGATTTTTTACAATCAGTTCTTTTTCAATTAGTTTAATTAAATTAAATCTATTCAAAAGTAATCCTCTCTCTTTTGCATGCAGTTTAAGTAATTATAAATCATGTTTCATCATTTTCAATAATTTTTATAAATTTTATTATGTACTTAAATAAAATCAATTACTTTAAATCCGCTTTATTGGTATTTAAGGAGATGAGTTTTTCGTGCAGCTTTAAATTAAAAAAAGTTGACTTTTATTTTCCTCCTTTTCCTCTTTTTTTTTTTTCAAAGATCCAACTACAATTTTTTTAATGAATTTAAAAATATTTTATTCATTTACAACGATTAATTTGATTCAGCGTAATTTTTGTTTTTATTGGATTATTTATAATTTACGCTTCTTTTTCTTCTTTTTTTTCTTAAAGTTGAAAGAAACATTCCGCGTTTTCAGTCCCCGCTAGGAGAAAAGTTATACGCAAATATAAGAAATTACATACTGGAACTCATTTCATTTTTCTAAATCAAGTATTTTGAATAATTAATAACTCTGATATTCATTTGAGAAATAAACAATTTAAGAAAGAAATGATTATCATGCGAAATTTTTAAAAAAAACATGAAATCTGCATATTTTTTAAAGTTTTCTAAAAAAATAAATAAATAATAAAAACTATCCACTATTATATTTAATACAAAGATCATTACAATTTTAACATGTATTAATATAAAATAATTAATTTAAGACACACACACACACACACACACAACAAAAGGAAACAATATGCTTACAACTAAAAATGAATACTATCTTATAAGAAAGCTCATATAATGTATGAGTAACAGGAAAATACATGTGTGGTAATAGTAGATCCGTACGTAAAAATACAATTGAAATTCAAAAAAAGTTATAACAAATTATAATAAGAGTATAATATAGTGTTTAATTTTTAAAAAAGAACTTAAATACTACTTTGATTATATCACATAGTAATATTAACATAGAGTCAGTGACTTCTATTTAACAAGAAAAGAAAAAAAAAAAGGGAAAAAACTGTTGCGTAGAATCTAAATGTATCTGTAAGAGTTTTAAAAATATACTTACATATTTTTTTAAAAATTTATTTAAAGTCATCAACAAATAAATAAAACAAATCCATTGATTTGATTAATTGATTAATTTTTTTCCTAAAAATTTACAAACAATTCTTTAATATATTAGCTGCAGTTATTTATTAAGTTTGATTTTAAAAATTATTCAGGAATGTGTACCAGTAGCTTTTTACTTTAATGGAAGTCTTTAAAAATCTTCATGTAATTATTTCCTTCCCTAGAGAATAGTATTAAATTTATGACGAAAACTAAATTAGAAAAGATTTTTTTTTCTTTCCTCATAATATCATTTCTACTTTGGAGCATAGTTTTTTTGATTCATACTTTCCCTACACGTGTGTTGTTGTTGTGGAAAGGTTAAAACAAAAACAAATATTTTTTGTATGTACAAAATAAACATGATGGAAAAGATGTAGGTTCTTCAACATTAATTTTATTCCACTGAAAATTATAATTCCACGAATTTCACTTTATTCTACATTTCATCACCATGTTGTCGTCATAATACAACCTTCTTAAATATTAAAATAATACTAAAGAAAACTTATAGAATGAAAGCAAATGGTTATGCGATAAAAGTCTAATTCTTAAATAAAGTTTAAAAATTAAAGCGACGGTAAAATTAACTTATTAATTATGATAAAATATCGAAGTAGATAATAACAGTTTGTTTAGGTATTAAAAATGAACGTTAAATATGTATATTAAAAGAAATGTAAGTATTGTTGCTGTGAAAGGCAAAATTTAAATTCAACCTTTACATGTTGGTCTATTCCAACGCCTCCGTAATACAATATAGAAACATTTTTTTAAAAATTTTCGTAAGTTAATTTGATTATTATTTTGAATTTTATGGATCTCAATAATAAATTTTATTTCATGGCCAATAGGATATCCAGATCTTTTCCTGGCTTTTGAAATTCTAGCGCTACGCAACGCCGTTGTCAAAAATAAGCGTGAAAAAAAAAGCAACGAAAAACATTGACATCTAAAGAAAAAAATGTTTTGTGGCGGCTCTCTTCAATAACGAAAAATGTTAAAATGCTTTAATAACTCGTCTGAAGGGAAATCTCTTTTGGCCCTGTTGATAAGAGCACTGCAATAAAGGGATCGGACATTTTTTTTCAGACCTAAAGATTTAAGTTTTGAAACGCCGCTAACACTTAATGTCAAAAGTCCTTTTCCGCCAGGAGGTAGAAAAACATCCTCGGATGTGGTGGGAAAGATACAGAAGTGGGAATTAAAGACGTATACTTAACAATAGCACAGCCAATAACTACTGGTTACATATGCTTCGGACGCTAAAATTTGTCTCTTTGTGTCCAAGATAGCAGTATATAAATCACAATTAGTGATGTACCGCCTAAGGCCCAAGCGTCAAATAAACCCACAATCTTAACTCAAGAAAGACTATGATTTCAAATGAGAATTCTGTTAGAAGTAAATCTCAACACAACAGTGAGGGGATGTAAGTCAAATGAGATAGCGGATGGAAAAATGACCTCCTCTACAAGTTTCGTTTAGAAAGTATTCTTCGTAACGGCACGATGGTACCGGAAGAGAAGTATGTAGGGACTCTCTTCACCGACGACGACAGATGATGAAACTCTTAAAAAACTAGCCTGAGGGGAATGCCTTTTGGTCTAGTTGATAAGAGCACTGCCAAAAAGCGACCGGATAGGGTTTTTCTGCCTGAAGATTGAATTTCCGAAACGCCCCCGGAACCTAAGGTCTACTGTCCTCTTCGTCCAAGAGATAGAAAATATCAGCTGTTTTATAGAATCCGAAGCCCTGGGGCCAAAAGCACCCCAACACTAAATGCTACAGTTTTGCAGGTGCCATTTTTCATGCTCAGTAACCACTATTGAATTTATTAATTCAGCTATTAAACTCCAAGAAATGATTATGTCCCGTGGATTTGGAAGGGGAATGGCTAATTTTTCATTTCATACAGCATTTTCGAAGAGAAGGGACATCAGAGATCTACTAAACATTTGACATGGATGTCGTATCCGAAGACACTGTACTACTCTTTCAATTGTGGGACTAATATGTGGGACTAATATGTGTGTTCAATGTGGGACCAAAAAATGTCATATTTGCATAGCAAATGTAAGTGTGACAAGTATTTTACTTGATTGTAAATATTACTTTTAATACTTAAATTAACTACAAAAGTTATTGTAATTAGTAATCTCTAAATATCCTGTCATTTAAGACAACCTAATGCAACTCAGCAGCCGAAAATTATATTTCACTTTAATTATTACATTAAATTATAATTCATTTTTATTTTCTTTTATGTTTTAAATATGTTCATACTTCATTTTAATTCTATATTCTCGTGCAAGATTTAATTTTGTACTCTCGTTAATTAAACAAAGGTTATCTTCTCTTTGTGTTAAATTTTCTATGCACATTTGGTATAAATATTTAAATTAAGTTAAAACAATCCTACACTAACGATTAATTTCTCAACGATGCGAAAACAGTTTGTGAAACATTTTCTTGTTGTATAAATTTATAATTATTTCTCATATTATTTTTAATTCCCAGACTACTTTGGATTTTCAAAAAAATTGAATCAGAATATAATAAGAAATATTTTTATATGTATTAAATTAATTTAAATATCTAAATAAGCTTTATAGCTTTGAAACTCCAAATTAAATTTTTATTGTAATTGATTAGTATTCATTTTATTGGTTTAAAAGTTTATGATTATTTATTAAAAGTTATGAAAATCGTTAACATATATAATAATTTTTGAATAAAACATTTTTCTAATATAACGTTAAATATATACTTTGCATAATTAATTTACAGCTTGATGATGTTGCTGAAGCTCTGAATAATAGAATACTTCTTTGAAGAATATGCAGAATAAATAAAATTACTAATGCTTCCTTTTACATTAAATGCAGAAATTTCGTTATACAGTTATTTTTGAATAAATAATGTTTCAAATAAAAGACATTTTATGAATCTTTTAACTTTCAAAATGTTTCAAATATGTTAAAATTAAATTTACTTATTGCCAAGGTAAGCATATATTTTTATAACTCTTGTTGAATAATAAATGACTGTTAAAAGAAAAACTACCTTAAAAATTTAATTATCATATTAACAAAGTATTTCTCACAAAAAAATTTCAAATCTCCGTAAATTTTCGTGGAAAAATAGAAAAAAAACAAGCTTTAAAGGCTTATTTTAAGCGTAATATTTATCATAAAATATGTAATTCGATATTGTTCACTAATTCTGTCAGAGTTCCAGCTGCCATAAGTTTTATTTTCTTAATACACCTTAATTATGACTAAATGTTCTTTATATAGTACCAAAACTTGGAGTTTTCCCACTTTTCCCCCCTATAGTGTTTCTGTTTATAAAGTTAACATGTGTTGTTAAATCATTACAATTCCTAATTAGATACTTGCACGACGTGGATTCATTGTTAGTTGACCTATACAACGGGGGCTCATAATTACTGTGTTTGACGACATATGGAGTTCCTAAAGAAAGACAGTATTACCCTTAGGTGCAGTGGTTTGTTAAACGGCTCCAAAACTTTTTGACACACATTCATTGGTTAGTTTTTATTGTTGTCGCTTCAAATTGTCACCATTTATGACACATATTCATCATTATACATTAAAACACCCAAAATAATCAAAACAATGAATGGCTTCCGATGAATCTGCTCCAAAGAAGGCTAAGACATGCACATTGGCCGGAAAAGTTATGGCGACAATTTTCTGGTATATGAAGGTCATGCATGGTCATTCATACGGAAGTTATGATGTAAAAGATCATTTATGGACTTCTTAGAAAAAGAAAAACAGAGATTTATTCTATTTCCATATCTCATTTTTTAAAAATCCTCTCTCGTATATTATAAATTATTAAGCTATTTTTAGCTATTTTAAGCTTTTCTAAAAATCTTTCAGATGGAAAATATAATTACTGAGCCGAGATATAAATATAAATACTTAAAACAAATACTTTTGATGATGGTAAATTTTAAACTAATTAAATATTAATGTTATATCTAGTAGTTAAATTTTAATGATGTGAAAAACGCGTGTAAAACACTTAAAACTAAGTTTTTTTAATCACAGAAATATTTTTCTTACTTTTAATGCTTGTAGTTGGAATGTAATTATTTAATTTGTTCTTCTTTATTTATATTAGGATTGTAAGGTTTTAATAATTTAGCATTAAATAATTAAATTCAATTAATCTCTATATGTAAAATCCACATTAAAAGGGCTATTGATAATAATCAACATGCGTTCAGAATATTGATAAACTATCAAAAATTAAAAGCGAAAAATATTAATATATAATTATTACTTAACTAATAAAAATAATGAATAGTAATAAAATATTAATTACCGAATCTTTTGTTTACCAAATGGTTTTTTAAAACATTTTTAAGATGAAAATTTTATATCTAGTATATTCATCTTTGAATTAATTATTTTAAGGAAATTTATATTTACAAAGTATTCAACTAAATTAAGAAAATATGGAGTGTTTTAAAACATTTAACATTTTCTTTTATGATGATTACCTCTATGGCGATATATCTTTTAATTTTTTTGGCTCACATATACTATTTGCTTACTAAACATTTCAAACTTTCATGATGTGCTTTCCCATTTATATGAAACATCATCAAAATTTCAAGAAACTGATGTAGCTGGAGTTTATTTGTATGATTATGAATCAAACGACAATTAAATCATTGTCATCTATTATAACAAAAAATAGTGGATAGTTTTTTTAAAAAAAGTTTTCTGACAACATTTTAATTTTTTATAAACTTATTTATATATTATTTATTTAAAATTATGTGTTAATATTTTACAAATAAATACTGGAGTATTAATAAAATAGTCCATGCAGAGTTAAATAAAGATTTATCCTGAAAGTATGATGAAGTGATCTTTGAAATTTAATTCCAAATGTAAAATAATTATATTCGAAAATATGAGATGTCCCATTAATATGTTATCTCACTACTCTCATTATAATCTTGAAAAATGTGAAATTCATTTATTAATGATAATATTCTAATTTTATCCCGTAAGATAAGCATGTGATAAAAACAATTATTATCCATCGCTTATCTCAAAACGTTCATTATCTTTATTAATACAATAAATTCCCTTTTTTTACACATGTTATAATTAGATTTCAATAGCAACTTTGTTGCAATAGAAGTATTCTTTTATTTTTACATTTCAGTATTTCCTACATATTAAAACCTGTATTTTTTATTATTATAAAAATTTATTATACATCTAATCTGGCATAACACATAGATATGGCTATTTCTAATTTCTCAAAGTAGTTCAGAGATTCCGTAAAATCAACACTGAAACTAATTAAAAAGACTCATACATCTTAGGTAAATTTTTCCTTATAAATTCTATATAGAAATAAAAAGGAATAGGTAACTAAATTTATATTTTCTTTTCATTATATTCTCCTGTAAGTAATTTGTTATAAAAAGTCCAAAGAAGAAGTTACTAATGTTTGTTAAAAACTAATTAATAAATGAAACTACTAAAAAGATCAAACGAAATCAAGTTCTTAGAAAACAATTTGGATTTAAAGATAGATCTCATAATAACATTTTTTCTGTCACACTTTCTAACTTGTTAATCTTTTAAACAAATAACTTCCAAAATGGAAGAAAAGTTATTTTTATTAATTGTTTTCTAACTAAAACTTATGCTAGAAAGCATTTTCACAACCGAAAAAATTTCATAAGCTTTCATAGCTCAAAACTTAATGTTTAACTCTTAAAAAACAGATACAAAATTTGTTTTACCGAATTCGATTCTTATTTGGCATCATATATCACTAAGCTTTTATTTATCACTTTTATTAACCGTCAGAGTTTCAGCATGATTTGCAACTATATTCGATGCCACATGAATATTTTTTCTTTTCCTACTTTTTCTGAAGATAACCGAAAAGGAACAAACTGAAATTAATAGGTGTGAAATTGAATTTCATCTGGAATAAACTACCGAAAAAACTTTTAAGTTTCCCTAAGTGGAAAACCAAAAATAAATGGTAAAGGAAGCCCATACGCTTAAACCACAGACAAACTTCGGGAAGAAAATCCATTAAATTCACTTATTGATAAATTGTATTTTTACCAGGTTCTTCAATCATTTATCATTGAAATGAGGTTAAAGAAATAAAAAAAGGCCGAAGTTATTACTGAAAAAACAAGCAATCATTTCGGTTTGAAATGAAAGAAGATAGTACTCAATAAATAAAAAGTTATTTTTCAAACCAAATATCATATTTTACCGTATATAAAGAATTTCTTTTTACCAAAAATTAGATCCCAAAATCAGAATGTTTCATATACATGGAGAGTATTACAGATATATTAACTACTTACTCAATTTCTAAAAAATCAAACAACTGCTCCAGCCTCAAACCGACACCCTTGAATCAGATAAGAATCATGCGACTAATTATTTCTATGATGAATCAAATTTTTTTTTTATTCAACTTAAATAACAAATTTCTTGAGCGAAAGCTTTTTTTTTTAAATTTCAAGCCCAAAAAGTCAAAGGGTTTCTTACATGCATTAAAAATGTTATTTTGCTGTTTTACTTATGTTTGAAAATTACATGATTTTTTTAATAATTTTAAATTCAATACTTCTTCAGGAATGTTTTTATTCTACAAGGTCAAATATTTTAAACGTTTTGACATCGCTTTCTTGAACTGTACTAAGCGTAATTGAAGAAAATCATGTATCCATCTCTAAAAGAAAACTTAAGGGTATGCGATTTTTTTAATAAACACTATAGGGTAATATATTCAGAGAATTTAACTTGAATCATACGAAGTAATTAAGGATTTAAGGTACAGTTCCAGATTTGATCTACTAAAGTTGATGACCTTTGGTCAACAATAAAATGCCAGCTTCCCATTTCAGATTCGCCCTCATTAGAATACATGAATTCAGTACATAATTTCGATTCTTCAATGTTTTTTTCATTTGATAATTAATTACTACAGTTTAATATTTTTTGTATATTAAAACTGAATAGCTTACAAACGAATTATTCATTTTATGTTTGCTCCGAGAAGATTTCATTTCATTCATTTATGATGGAAGTAATATGATATAAATTTGATTTTCATTGTTAAAAGGGACACTGCTATTTTATTTGTTTAATAGTGTTGCCTCTGTTTTTCCATATCTGTTTAACGCTTTGGTAGCTTTTTGTTTCATTTTCAGTTGTTGATAACCTCTGTAACAATAAATTAGCTGAAGAATTACAGGGTCAAATTTCGTTTCAAATTTATGTGCAGGAATTGTCCAACAAGTATCGGGCGTGAAGTAATAAAAACATTTTTAGAAGATATATGTACAGTATATTAATAATTTTCATTATATAATCCTCCTCATCAATATACTGCTGCTGAATAAGCGATTTTCCCAGTCTCCCAACGTTCCTTGGAATTCGGCAACCGTAAAGCTGTTCAGACATCCCATTCGAAGCCGCTTGAATCGCATCAATCGTCCATAAATGATCTTATTTAAGACCATTTTGATCCGAAGGACCAAAAGAACTCAGATCTGGAATCTAGGGGGCTGAGGTAGCATCGTTATGTTATGTTTGGCCAGTTCCTCTATCTGCATTAGTAATGGATCTCTGAGCGCATTGTGGTGATGGAACATTCAGGTATCGACGATGTGCCTTCGGATACTGTGGACTCTAATCCTTAAGCTTTCAAGCACTTCTGCGCAAAACATACCATTCATTATTTTCCCCGTAGATACAAAGATCCTTATAGACCGCATCAAGTGTCAAATGCGACAATTAGCATCGAATTTACTTTTGACATGCTCAGGTGGGTTTTTTTTTGGTCGAGGTGAGGAGTTTTTATACCTCTCATTACTTTGCCTTTCGGACTTCGGACCGTGTATGAAAAATCTTGCTTTGCCATCAGTTCTCACACTGATCGAAATATCTACATCGGCCACTAAGAGATCCAACAGTTCATGACAAATCGTCTCGCTATGATCTTTCTTCTAGATATTTGGAAGAAATTTCTGCATTTTTTACTCATTGACTGCAATTGAATGCACGTTTGATTCGTTAAATTTAACTCCTTTGCTATAACATGACCACTTAACTATCTATCACAGTTCTAAAGGTATTGAATTTTGTTCATATGTTCATCAGTTCCGAATGATGTAGAACGTCCTGTGCGTTCTTCGTCTTTGGCGTCTTCCACGCCATCTTTGAATATTTTTAAACAAGCATTCTGCGCTTGGCTTTATCCTTGTAAGCCTCCCGGATCATATCGAAAGTATCCAAAGATTTGTTCAATTTAAGGCAATATGTATTAGCATAAAGGTGCTGGATAATTTCTGAAATTTTCATTCTTGACGCAAGTGCTAACAAACTTTCACTTTTGGCGCAATCTACTCGCTCCACGGTCCGGAGACAGCTGAAGCGGGTTCTCTTTGTGTTCTTACGTTACATCCTCTCTTCCTCTCATTCCACTCCTAGAGACCATCCTCTTCCCTATCCCATTGGTTGGAGAAATTTAGTCCCTATAGTTATTGGATAGTCCCTTTATATAAAAGAATTTCTTTTAATTAGTTTTAATTAAATTTTGTGTCCTTTTATTGCTCATTTTAAAATTCAATTTTTTCGATATTTATGTGTATGTATAATATTTATTTTTATAAATATACGCATTACATTAAAATACAATTGTTCAGTTTATTTAGTTCCATATGATAAATATAGAAAACTGTATTGAAATTTTGATTTTATTGTAAAAAGTAAAATTATAATCCCTTTATGATTTTAAATTATTTATTATATCTTTTATAGTAAAAAAACACAGTTTGCCAACCTCTTGTCATAGGTCATTAAAAATTGCTATAAAAAACCGAATTATTTAATAATCCTTTTACAAACACGAATCACATTCTCATTTATAATACAATAATTTTGTATTTCTCAAACATATTGAATAAATATTTATGATCTTTTTATTAATCGAAATTCTTGATTTGTAATTTTTACAATATGTGACTTGAATGAATACTATATATATATATATATATATATATATATATATATATATATATATATATATATATATTATTTCAAATGGCTATTTTAAAATCTCAATTCCTTCAGATCATTATTTTATTACATGTAATTCTATCTCAAAGAAACAAAAGTTCTATTCATACAATTAATCAATTATAAATATTTAGATAAAGTATTGATGTTGTAAATATTCTATAATCTGAAATGCGTTTTAAAATTAACTAATTTCCCCTTCAAAAAACGAATAACCTTAAGAATTTTTCAAACTTCCTGCAAAAGAATGTGATAGAGTATTAAGGATTTTCCTGAACAAAATTGTTTAATTAATATTCTGAGTGAAAAAATTAAATTTATAACAATGTATTACTCTATAGTGCCAATTATGACATTTTAATTAGGAATGATTTGTCATTTAAGCTCAGTTATGACATTCAGTTATTCCTTTCTTTTGTTAAAATCATTTTTCAAAAATTTTTGCTTAATGAATTATTTGGATCAGCTTTATAAGAACTATCTTGAATACTCGAACTAGTTAATTATTTGGATTTAGTTTAGTAATTTATTAGTTTTTGACAATGGAAGCTTCGAAAGAAATCTTTGCCTAGAGCTTTCCTAATATTTTACCAAGAGCTTGGTTTCTAGGTAAATTAAAAAACATGTGACTTTTTGGAATAAAAAAATTATATTTACTTAGTCCCCTCCACTTTAACTAATAATTTTGTTGAAAATTTCTATTTTAATAACTGAAGCAATGAGATTATTTACATTCGAAGTAGTAATTCATTAAAGTTTTAGGTTCTCTATATTTATGCAGAAAGACTGAAAAAATTATATTAATAATGAATTTTATAATTGTTTCAAGGTATCACATTAAATTGAAAATACATGTCAATTAAGAAGATGCATGTAAATTAATGATGAATGCTTTTTATCAGAAAACATATGCTCCTATTAAAAATTTTAATTCCAAAAAATTGATTTAAGTGCACTGCAGGATAGCATTTATAGATATAGGAAATGACTCTTATTATTAAACCAATAATGTTAAATACCCTAAATTATTTTTTTAAACTTTGAATTTATATTTTATATTTAAACATTTTATAGATATTGAACTAATGATGTTAAAGTATTCATTCTTTTTCAAAACCTTTATCTTGGCAAAAATAAATGATTTTATGTTACACATATATGACAAACTACATTTTTATAAGCTCCAAACTTTAAGAATTGAATTATGCTTAAAGTTATATTTCCTTATAAATTCTGAAAGAAAATTTTTATTCGGAATTTTTTTTTATGAAAAATAATATTTTTATTGAAATTTGTTTGAATAATGTTTAAAATTTTTTATATTTATAGAAATTTCAAAGTCAAACTAATTTTCATCATTTGTTATGTTAAGCACAGACTGCATATGTAGATTTTAACCAAAGCAAGTATTATAAAAAAAAGGAAATTGCAATAATAAGCATTTTTAGATATAGAAAGAAGGAAACACAAGTTTTAATAAATTTATATATTAATGCAAACTTGCATCAAAAATCAATTAGAATTTGTATATTCACAACTATCAGTTTTACAGCATTAAACCCTTTCTCGTTACAAAGCCTCTTTAAAAATGTACATAAAATTTTAAGACAGATTAATACAAACGAATTTACATGTAGAAATGTATTTAAAGAAATATAATTAGAATATATGAAACATAATTTTGATTACAAATAAACTTAGATTTATTTTAAGATTAATCATTAACATTGTGTAAACAAATCCGCTTTAGAATATGTTTCATAAATGACAAAATGAAAGATTATTAGCTGTATTATGGATGTTTAATACCACTTTTCTTTTAAAACATTCAAACATTAAAAAAAAATCAATTTTTATGGAAATTAAAAATTAACATTCAGTAATGTGGGGAGAAATTATCACTTTGAATGAATCAGTAATTATTCAATATTTTTCTTTTATTAAAACTGATTGTCAATCATTATAAATTAAATGTCCATCATAATTCTCCTTTTTTAAATTAAAATAAAACAAAGTTACCTTTCTCTTTTCGGAATGACCTAAATAAAAATAATATTTGAAATTTGTATCCCCATCATTTTAAAAATAGAAAGTGACATTAATGATTGTAATGTGAAAAAATGTGGAAATGCAAAACTTTTATTGGTTTTATAAAAATAAAATGCATTACATTTATAATCAATCAAATTATTTGTTGTCTTTGATGCATTGTGTTATATTAAAGAAACGAACGACGCTTCTAATTGATTATTTTCAATGCAAACACGATACCAACAATATAAGATTACTTTCAATTGCAGATTGAGTTAAAACTAAACAGAAGTCATCGACACACACGCAAAAAAACAAAAAAATCAAACAGAAAAAGCACGGACCTATCCACACATTTCAATCTGTCTGCTTTAATATCGATTGCAGCTCGGTTATCGATTAAACCTGCATCATCCACACACCTCGAAAAAATACAGGATACAGACAAAAACAACAAATAAATACAAGAATTCAATCTACGATGCGTCGCGTCGGAGCGTCTGCTGGAGCGGAGAAAGAATTCAGCATTTCTCCTACCAATTCCTTACCTCATGAAAATATTTGATTCGTGGAATATATGTCCTAAAAGAGTTTTTATTGGATACCGATGAGTCAATTTGGATCACTCCGTGTCTTCAATGTGAGATTTTTTCTAATTTCTTTTGTCACGAGAGGGTATCTGCGAAATAAAGTTTTTTCCCCCTTTACCTAAAAAGAAATCATAAAATTGTTTCTGGATCTCACTTAGAGAACGCTAGCTATCTTTTATTTGATTTTCTGTATCGATTATGTTCTTCAAAAGATACTGGATATTTTGATTTAATATGACTGAATAAGATATTTCTCAATTTTCAGTTGAGAGCAAAGCATTGACAAAACAGTATTTGTTGAAGATATAATAGGTAATATGCAATTTACATCTCTTTTGAAGCCTGTAACGCTGTTTTACATTAGTTTTAGTACGAATACTAAACATATTTCATACAAATAAAATATTTAAATATTGAATTTTGTATTAACGTTAAAATACTTTATTTTTATTTCATAGTGAATGAAAAGACCGATAATGTCAAAAATTATCTACAATTTTCAGTTCTACAATTTATTTGCTTGAAACTAGGGTTTCTTTATGCATATTATTCTTCTACGTAATTCCTTTCCTTATCACTTTGATTAATTGTCAGCAAGCTTACGTATTCCTTCTAAATGAAAGATTTTCGGTTCATGGTAAAGCCACTTTTACACCGTTTTTTCACGCCCAAGTTTGAGGCAAATCGGCTCCTCGCAAGGGATCTTTGAACGGCCCAAAAAAGTGAAAGTATTGGATTTGGTATAGAACTAGGTCTGGGCTATAGGGTGTTCCAGTTACTCAAATTTCGTCTTGTTGATGGTTTCTACAGTATAATGGGAAGTGTATGTATATACAACAACAAAACTTTCTTCGACAACAGATCTCAGCATTTGTTGCTTCAGCTTCTTTTCCGACGTTTCAATACAATTCACATTGTTGATCGTAGTTTTATTTCCCAGGAACTCTTCCAGTATGGACCCTTTTATGGCCTAAAATAGTTAACATAGCCTTTTCTGCTGATGACCCCTTGAATTTCTTCTTTGTTGGAGATCCAGCGTATTTACACTCAATATTCTGGAGTTTTGATATCATGTTGAACCCATGTCTCTTATTTGGTGACTATTTTGCTTAAAACTGCATCACCTTTGTTGCTGAAGTGATCGAGTAAGTGAAACAGGTTCTAACACGAGTGAGCATGTGTTCTGCAGTATGCCTTCTGGTACCCACCGGGCACAACCCTTATGAAATCAGAGTTCGTCGTGGATGATTTGATGGACAGAACAATGATTGATGTTCGAATTAGATCCTGTCTCATCGATGGTAGTTCGCCTGAACCATCTTTTGAGGTAGCTGAATGTTGTTCTTTATAGTGAAGGTTGATGACCATCCTATTCTCTCTTCATTTGTCACACTTGTTCGTTCTTTTTTAAGCTTCTCATTCTCACAAAACACAGTTCTAAGTAGAAGTGCACTTCCTCCGTATTGCGATGATAGTCTATGATGAATTTCTGAACCTTTCACGCCCTTCTACATGAGGAATCAGATCACTGTACGTTATTCCTCTTTGGTGCAAGCTTCTCATTGGGCAGCCATGATCTATTCGTAACAGAATGAAGAGAGATGGCCTAACTAGGAACGAACTTTCATAGCATTATTAAAACATATAACAATAATATAAGTGAGGACAGAATCTGTATGCACAGTGTAAGAAGAGTTATGTCAAAAATGTAGATAATTTTTGACTTAATATCGTATATATACGAGTAGCATGATACAACACAATACTGATTATAAAGTAATTAATTTTGGCCACAAAAGTTGTTGATATGTTTATATTCCGTGAAGTTTCCCACTTTTATTAATACATTTAAGGATAAATAGATTAAATTCGCACATATATCTCCAAGTTTATTGGATAAAAATTCAATTAAAGAATTCTATTTAGCAATTCAATATGAAGTTAGTGTTTTAATAGTAATAAAACCATGATTTCTATTTTTGAAACATGTACAGTCAAAAGAGTTAACTTGTAACGTAATTTCAAATTTTCTATATTTATTATATAATAAAAGTGGAAGTACTTTTTAAAGGTGTTTATAGAAATTCCCAAGGATTTAAAAGTGTAATTATAATGCATAAAATTAAACGCCGTGTATTAGTCAGTGATCATGGTCGTGGTTCGTATTCAAATCATACTAAAGATTAGGTGTGAGGAATAAGCAAGATCATTAAATGTTAAATGGAACCAAACTTTAAAACCACCTCGCAGAATGACATGAATATACTTCGGAAGTCTTTATTATTTGATATGTCTTCATAAATTGGTCATAGTCGTGTATCAAGTCCAGAATTTCAAAAAATGATTATAAGTAAGTAAAACAAATTTTCTACCAGTGTAATGGACAAATAAATTCGCAAAAATTTTGGTAAAAAGTAACATTTTTTCATTGGAAAGCTTAATTTTCAAATTTAGAGGGATAAAGTCATTTTAAAGGGCTGATTAGTAAATAACGGGCAAATGTTTTACTACAGGAAAGACGTAAAACAAATTTGCAATCTATGCAATGGATAAAAAAAATGCATGCAAATATTAATAAAATATTTTCTTTTCAATGCAAAGATTAATTTTTAAATTTAAAAGGTTCAAATCATTTTAGTATTGCTTAACAATTGCAGGTTATATATGTTTTATTACATTTATTGATTAATTATTGTTTAACTTCACCATAAGAAGTGATATGAGGGCTATTGGCGGCATACACCCTAATTTTGAACCTTGGTAAGTGACGAAGACAGCATCTGAGTAAACACCTTTTTCTCCAAATTTCCACACCAATGGAAGATCTTAGAGCATCGATATATTTAATGTAAATCAGTCCCGATACATGGCAGGTCTATAGGGGTTCGGCGGCTGGTGGTTTTCCGACCCCGAGGAGGGGGAGAGAGTTGATGACCTTGATGCGGTAGCGCTGTTTCGAACCCTGGTCCAATGGGTCCGAAGGAAAGTTTACTGGTCGCTTTTTTTCATGCTCTTACCAACCAGGCTGAAAAGACATCTCTTCTGGCTGGTTAAGTAAGACATTTTAACTTCTGATATTGTCGTTGACGAGAGTCGCTGCAGGGGCATCAAAACTCGTCCATATTAGAGAAAATAAGTGCTACTGTGAACACACGAATATGACCATTCGGTTACTGCTGCGGCAGACTTAATTGCAGGAAAGGCCCTAAACAAATTTACTATTTATTCAACAGCCAATTAATTCATACAAATATTTGTAAAATATTTTCTTTTTAATTTGAATGATTATTTTTCAAATTTAAAGTGATAAAATCAATTCAGTGTTGACTTACAATTACGGATTTTAACTTGTTTTATTACCGTTGAAGAAATTCGAAAAGATTCCTTTATCTCAAAGCTTCTAAATACAGTAATTGCTTCGACTACTGAAGAGAAAAGTCCTATCAAAAACACATTTAATTGAGTTTACTTTTGATAAAAAATTACAAAATGTTTTAGAAAAAGAAACTACGAGTTAGAAACACCTTTAGTTGTCATTTATTACTATAGCGAAAGATTATGCTGGTTAAGTTTCAAGAAAAAATTTTGGAAACAAATTTTAAATACTGTTCCTATTGCAATTTAACATGTAAATTGTCGTCTTGAATAAAGTCATAAATACTACTAATAATATAGCATATAAAATTAAAATAGAAAAAATAAAGTGGGAGGAATAAACACTGAAACATTTAAATAAGAAATTTTTTCTCTCTTCATATATGATTCATATTAAATTCAAAATGTTTATTTTTAATACCTTTTTACTATAACCAACTTGATTCATAAAGAAAATATTTTGTTTCTATTGTTCGGAATAGCTTTTATTTCTTTTCGAAGGGAAGGATTAAATTCTATACACGAATGGGAATAT
The DNA here is from genome assembly GCA_019974015.1 of Nephila pilipes. Classification (NCBI taxonomy): domain Eukaryota; kingdom Metazoa; phylum Arthropoda; class Arachnida; order Araneae; family Nephilidae; genus Nephila; species Nephila pilipes. The sequence goes on along the minus strand of BMAW01116396.1, from coordinate 6,157 downwards.
TTCCTTTCTTTAATGAAACAAAAGAATTGTTTGAATCTATTTAGCCCATTAAACAGAAACAGTATGCCTTACAGTTTTGAACCATTATTACTCGACGATAACGATACTTTGACTTGTAATAGTATTTTTATAAAATCCATATTTAAATACTGGGATAGTTTCATTATTTTTCCTGGTTTGACATGCATCAGCCTTCGACTATATAAAACACATATTTTGATCCAATCTCCTAATTCAACGTTTTTCTAAATCATGGCTCCATTCTTTAGTTTTATACTAAGAATTTCTTTAGTATTATATATTTAATCCTCTGCGACCAATTCACCGTTGCAGTACTTAGTCATTTTAGTACACAGGAACAGATAAGTAGATACGAGTACAATGATGCTCCCTTGTACTAGAAAATGAAGTTTAGTTTTTTTCTTCTAACTGCGGAAATAACCAATTCAGCAGCATATCTAAGAAATTAATGTCAATAAGAAAAGAATGAAAAGATAATCGGCTGAAAATTTTGTCTTGTAATACAGCACAAAACACATTGTCCTTCGGCGAATCGTGTTCTTTTTCATCGTTTGCATAAGGTTTATCTGTGCCCCATTTTTGGGAATTGTGTCGGTTGACTATACCGTTGACATGAAACAATGCTTTATCGCTAAAGACGAGCTTAGCCATCAAAGAATCGAGTTTCTTGAGCTTATTAAGAACAAACACAAAAAATATTCTTGTTCTCCATGGTTTTGAGTAATTGGATCTTGAAATAAAGTACATTGTCAAGTAAGAGTAAGAGCGTGTACCATCCGTAACTTGTATTTTTAGAAAATCAACCTTTTTTCTTTAAAATCTTTCCATACCATTTAATGAGATTTGGCTGACTTGTCTAGTTCCTGTTTTTGTATTGTTAAGGAATGAATGTAGAATCCATTCCTAATTTTCTTCTGACTCATCAGGATGACAAGAAGTTTTGCCTTTTCGAATGTACCTTTTTTCAGAAAACTGACTAAATTTTTGCAAGATACTCCATGTATTGGGAAGACGAATTAATAATAGTGACAAAATGTTCGTTGAACATTCGAAACTGGCTCTTCTTTTATTTTTTCTTAACAAATTCAATAACGCTAAATATTTTCTGTTGTTCACTTTATCAACATCGACCGAGCTGACTAAATGAACTCCCATAGTTAGGGTGACGGGTACTCGTAAGGCCCGTAAAGCCTCTAGCCAAATAAAAAGATTACGAATGTCTCATTTATAATTCTTAGAATGATGGACTTACTTGTTTTGTTATGGAGATATAGCCTTTCACGGGGGAAGGTAGTATTCTTCTGCAAACTTTTGTTTTACTGTACTTTATGGAGTTTTCTCTTGTGGATTAACTTCAATTAATTTCCAAGACAGTGTTTACGAATCATGATACAGACTCACAAATCAAACTAAGAAATCTATTTTTCATATCAACGTTCATATTTACAACTTTAAGTATGGGGAAGGGAATAAATAATATATGATCTTCCTTGAGGAGAAACAAAAAGTAAATACACTAGCGTCCACAATTAAGGACACAAACAACTTTTTCACAATAATTCAAAACTGCTACAAGCAAAATTGATAAAATTTGCATTGCGCATATTTTGAAGAATGGGTAACATAATGTTAGCATCCAGTTTCTAAATAAATGGAATTTAGTGTTAGTTTTGTAGCACAAATTGAATTTGACCAATTATGCATCTAGGAAATTTGCTTGCAGTGTTGTGAATACTACAATAAAAACCATAGGCTTGACTGATTGCAGTGAGAAGAAGTTCTCATAATCGTTTAGATAATTCAGTGAGATGGAAAAACCGTACCAAAAAAGGTGTACAGATTGTGGTATCCATTACAAACAAAAATTACGATCACCAAGACGTTTGGCGTAGGCCGCCCAAGAATGATGGCACAGAGAGTGCCGAACGTAGAGCAGAACACAATATTCTCGGGCATACCAAGAATGAGGGTAGCTTCTTTTCAATAATTATTTAAGATTCAGTCCACATAATGATTTCCGGCGAATCATCATCTAGAAAGAATATGGAACTAGCTATGCTTTGTCCAACGTAAGAGATTTGGTGGAATCTTTATCTGGAGAGGAATCATATTGGGCAGTTGTACAGGACTACTTTAATATGCGTAGTGTCACCATACAACGTTGAGGGTTTTGAAGCCTATGTGTGATATTTCAGGAGTGTTGCAAGCCCAGACTTTATTATGGACAATAGTGCGAGGCAACACAGAGCTCACAGTATCGATTATTTTTTTTTGAAAAAGAGGATATTGTGGTTGGATTAACGGGCAAAGTTTCTGGATCTCAATCCTAGAAAGCATGGCTGAGTTTGTTTAGGAAGATCCATTGTACAACATCACCCCTTCTAGGACCCTCCAGGCGTTATAACCTCTTTTATAAGAAAATGGAATTCGTTGTCACAAACATTTCTCGACACATTTATTAACAGTATGACGACGCGGTGTGAACACTGTATAGAAGTGTATTGTAACCGTATTCTGAATTAGTGGATCCTTTCCCGAGATATAATACATCATGAATTTATGGTTTTTATTATAACTGTATCTTGATAAGCAAATAACTTCTTTTCCATATTGTTATATAATGTCTCCATTCGCACGGTCAACTCGAATTATTACTCATTTAATAGTTATTTTCGCATTTTCCTTGATCTCTGCCTCTTAACTGATTTGAAGAGACAACTTAGAAGGAAAAACATAAAATGCATCTCGTATCAGGTTTTATGTATTTACAAAAATTTCGATAAACGAAAGTAAGTTCATCAGAATTAAAAATCGTTAGAATAAAACGTAATCATTTAAAAAAATGTAATAAATTAGGAACAAATCTCGCAGCCATTAAGTATCAAGCTTTATTTCAAGTTGCTTCAATTTAAGAATAAACGACGAATAAAACGTGAAACATGTTTGAACTTATATCTTTACATTATTTTTCTTAAATTTACGCATTTAATTAAATAAATCAAAATATCTAATAGTATAAGCTGTAATGCAGCATAAGTATCTCTTCAAACGTATCGAAATCTTATATTTTTGTATTATATAAAAATATTTAAAGGTAGTGGAAGTAAATTAACTTTCGTGTGAAAGATAAATAAATACATACTCTTAAGGCTCCCATCTGCAGGTCATTTTGATTTCGTCAGCTGAATGTTTATTCTATGGAATTTCGACTTACGTTTTCAGATCTTTACTATTTGATCTATTTGAATGCAATAAAGTGCATCCGAAAGAGAAAAAAATAATGAATGCTTCTGTGGAATTACTTTTTTTCTTAGATTTTTAAAAATATTTTTATTCTTATTTTAATGATTCTCTTTACAGTGTTCCTGTCTTTAAAAATATTTTAAATATTTTCTGATTTCGTGGACGTAATGTTGATCCTATGGAATTTCGACTTCAATTCTCACATCTTTATTATTTGAACTATTTGAATGCAATAAAGTGCGCCTGAAAAAGCAAAAAATAATGAATGCTTCTGTGGAATTACTTTTCCCCCCTGATTTTTAAAAGTATTTTTATTCTTATTTTAATGGTTTATTCTCGATTTTTCTGATCTTAAAAATATTTTTAAATATTTTTAAAACTTGGAGGGGAAATTCATTCCACAGAAGCATTCATTATTTTTTGCTTTTCTCAGTTGCATTTTGTTACAATCAAATAGATCAAATATTAAAGATGTGAGAATTAAAGTCGAAATTCCATAGAATCAACATTACGTTCACGAAATCAAAATGGTGGAGTCATAAGATGTTTTTTAAATACTTTTGTGTGAATGTGTGTGCTTGAAAAAGAAAAGAAATACATTAAGGCGTTTAGTACACATATTATAGAAAATTTTAATGAATCACTTAAAAGTGATTCATTAAAAAAAAGTAAGTACTTTTAAGTACTTTTATAATACAAAATAACACATTGAAGTTACACTCTGGTTTTCTACGTACTAATGCTTGTATTAAAAATGCTACTATTATCAAAAGGAAGTAAGATGATTCCTTTTAGTGATGAAATTTTATAATAGTAACACATTTAAGATAAATTGAACTCATATTGGCTCGAATATCTCTTTTTAAATTCCTACTATTAGCTCATATGCTTCCTAAATATATCTTGTTCAAATTTTCAATCTTTAATAAAATACTTTTTATTCATCCACTCAAGTTCAAATATATTTTTTTTAAATTAGAGGATGTGTGTGCTTTAAGAAGGAATACTTTAATACTTGATGTTAATACAGTTTTTTCAAATATTAAATTTAATTGGTGAAAATGCATTTTAGCCCAACCACTTGGCGAGATTTCAAAAATTGCCAAACTTGGCGATTTTTTGGCTGAACGTTAAGTCCGCGAAGCGGACCAGGGTAGCCACATTTGGTAAAATACCGTCAAATAATTCCTGTCGCTAAGGGTGGTTGGGCTAAACTGCATTCCAACCATTTAATTTACCGGATGAATTAAGAAACAAGCCAATGTTTCTGCTACTTTTTTTGTTTTGCAATGACAAAGTTGGTAGAGCGTCTGCGTAGAATCTTTATGTCACAGGATCGAATCTCGTCGAAGCATAAAATTTTTTTTATTTCATTTTCAAATCATTAACTTTTGTTTCATATGGGAGAAAAAAAATTTCTTTTTATAAGATAATTAGCAGGATATAAATTTAGGAATAAATACTGTCAGTGAAGAAGAGTGTAGATCGCTGGAAAAAAAAATTCTTTTGCCACTTAATATTGTGATTCTGTCATATGTATGTACATATTTATATTAATTGTAATTATTTAATAAAAAGTAACTAAAATAAAATTTTTCTTTTTCATAAGTAGGAATTGACTGATTCTTTTTTATATTACTCGTTAATTTTAAGTATGAATAAAGATATCTGATAGATAAGACAAGAATAATCTTCCAGCATACGATTTTATTTCCCCAAAGGTAAAATATTTTTTCTTTTGGAAGATTATGTTACACCCAGACACAGCTAATTTTTGTTCCGGAGAACATTACCAACATATGGTACATTTTTCAAGAAATCTTCTGTCTTTATTCTATTCATTTCTTTTTTATATTGATACTCGAGCTACTCAACAGCAATAATTTTTACCTTTTTTATATCTTGTTTAATTCTGAAATATTATGATGGATTACAGATGTACGACATGATAATATCTCCATATTTAAATAATGGATTTTATGCTCCATGATCTTTCGTTTAGACCAGGGGTCTCCAAACTTTCCAGCCTTAGGGCCATATTGATTACTCCAGTAAATTCCAAGGGCCAAAACCATATTATCATTCATTGTTGCCGGTGGTAAAAAGTTGAATCAGTCCACTAGTGGTGTAAAATATGATTACTTTTTTGCCAGATGCCTCTAGCGACGGGAACGCTTTAATTTTATGCCTCTAGCGACGGGGACGATACTCATTTAATTTCTGCCAGATGCCTCTAGCGACGGGGAAGCTGATGTATTTTCCGTATCGTATGGGTATCCGTTATAATGGGGTACCCGCATCGTATCGCCATAGTAATCATTGATTACAAAAGTAATGAAATACACAAGTAATCATTGATTACTTTTTTTTTCTTCAGTAATCGTTACTTCGGTTCCTAACGAGTAACGAGTACTCAAGTAACGAATGAGTATTTTTTTTTTTTTTTTTTTACATGAAAAAAAAAAAAAGTCCGAAAAAGTACGCCACGTTTAAAAAAGGCTGCAAATCGGACTAAAGTCCGCAAAACGGCAACACTGCATATTATTAATTTTCCTGTCATTATCTGTAATTTCTAGATTAGTCGTAGAGTACGAGCGAGCCATGAGGAGTAACGTGACAGGACATCTGGTGGACACAAGCGGAAATAGGTAGTACCTTCTATCGCTAACAGATGGCGCTAATAGCACTTACAGAATAATCTCGTTGGTTCGAGAAAGTTCTGGTGTCTTCCACTCACTTCTATATGGCAGTAAGTGGAATATATAAGAAGGCTAGTGGCGCAACCACAAGTCAGTTCCTATGACACTGCTGTGAAATAAAATAGTGCGTACCTCCTTAAAACGTGTTTGTGCGTGTTTAAGTTTAAGACATCTTTGTAACAATATTTTGATTT
>BMAW01116385.1:0-25860 GCA_019974015.1 Nephila pilipes | reverse complement strand
ATCTATCTATCTATCTATCTATCTATCTATCTATCTATCTATCTATCATAAAATTTATTACTCGAAAAAGTTTTGTAGAGTTATAGAATTTTGACGGAATTTGCCTAGTGATTATGATATATTATGCAATTAAAGGGTTACAAGTATTTTACTAAACATCTCTCATACATTCTTTACATAACAAAAATAATTTTAATCAAGCAAAACTACAAAGAAGCTATATTGTATCCTGATAATCAAAATGCATACTTACACTTAGGAGTTGATACTAATGAGTTACCTTTATGAGATTCGAATTCATTACAATTCTTAGCTTTCTCCCCCCCCCTTTTTTCCCTAATAACTTTATTTAATTTTTTTACAAATCTTAAAGCAGTAAAATTTGAAAAGATTATTTTCAAATAATTTCACATGAAGAGTTAAAAATTTAAGATGAAAATAATTGTAATGTATGATTACATTTGGGATAGGAAAGGTATTTTTTTAAATCCAAAAAAACGAATAAACAACATTTTTAATACCTTTCCTGTAGAATAATAAATTTTTACAAATGCATAAAAATTCGTAAGGGATTATAATATTGAATAAATTATAGAGGTAATGTTAATAATTATTTAAATTGTGTTAATTATCTTGAAAGAAATCGCATGTTTATTTTTGAAAGTGTTTCAACACTATTCATGCGATGTTTCTTCTCCTTTTACTAGTACAAAAACAATATTGAGCATCCATTTTTAGATCAATATTTTTGTCTCTTTTTTTGAAAGAATAGTTTATGTATTAGTGGAATAACTTTGTCATATTAAACTATGAATTGCATAATTTCTGTAGGAATTTAAATAATAATATATATCATTTTTTAAAAGCTGATAGTATCAGTATTTTATTTGCTAATACTGTATATCATGAAACATGATAACGTATAAGAAATCATACATTATTTCAAAAAAGTATGAATATTTATAAATATAAAATTATGAATGGTATGAAATCTATAAATATTTGTGAATGTTATATTATGAATATTTATTTATGAAATATTATGGATATAAAAATATTTCAATTATATTATTTTCATCTCTTCTGTTTTAGAAAATTATATTTAGATTTAGCTAGAACACCTAGCCATCCTCAAGAATTGAATTTATTCGTTATATTATTGTTTTGTGATAACAATTTATAAATCTAAGATGTCGAACTTTTTATTCAAACACAATCTATTATTACTCATCAGAAATAAATAAAAAAAAAAAACCAGCTTTAGCAAACTATTCAATATCAATCTGTATCAAAACATCAAAAATATTTATTCTTTACCAATATAAATTCCTAATTATATTTCTTAAATATATTTACAATATTAAACAAAAATAATTCAGTTTTGATCAATTATTCATAATTAAAAATGTGATGTTAAAAATGAAATGGGTTAAGCTAAAAATTTCCCTTTTCTGAAGTGCAATTAATATATAAAGTTTTATTATTGTATAAAGTTTAATCAGGAAAAAAATATTTTCTGTCCTTTATGTTACAGAGGCGTTTTTGAAAACTGAGAAAAAAAAAGTTTGAGTTCAAATAGCTGAAGCGAAATAGTTTTCATTATGTGATGCAAATATTAATAGCAACTGTGTTGTAAGAGTGAATAATTAGACATGACTAAATTGGTTTCATTAGTTTTCGTTTATATATGAACTTTCTTTTATTTGTTTATTGATGAATTGTGATTTTTTTTGAAGAGGAATCAAAACGTGTAAGATATTTATACTGTTTAAAAGAGTGCTATGTGTGGAACTTATAATTTTTTTGAATAGTTAAGTTATTCCATTTGGAATAATAAATTTATATTTCATTAATTAATTAAAATGATAATTAAATTATTTAGTTTACAAATTATATTGTATAAAGAAAAGTTTTGGACAAATTAAAATAATAATTCTGAGAAAACAAACAGTCATTTTTTTCCTTTTCCTCAATACCATTATTGGTACAGAAATAACGTGTTGAACCTATTGAAAAACAGCTAATTACTTAAAGGTAAATTATGAGAAAAATATTAAAAATAATAGAGGAATCTAAGAACACATTTTTTTCTGAATTAAAACCAAATTAAAATATTTTACATTCAAAATAATTTAAATGTTTGAAAAGAAATTAATATTCACAAAAGTAGTAGTAGGAATAAAAAAAGGAAACTATGATAATATTATTTTCTCTATTAAGAAATAGGAAAACTCTAATTTCACTGTATTGAGATTATTTTGTTTTTAAAAGAATTTGAAGAATTTTGAAGTAGAAAATTCGAGGTATAAGTATGGCAGTAAGAAAGAAGGAAATATATTTGCTCAGTGAAATTTCTTATAAATCTAGAAAATCCCGCAAGACCTTAAATTTAATCAATTTAATTGATTAAATTTACTTAAAATAATCTTTAATATACACTCACAGAACTAGAGCCTAATCAATTACTAAATTATATAACAGAAATAATAAATTGATCTGTATGTTCGCTCAGAGTCTTCAGTTACCTCAAATAGAACTATTTAAGGAAAAACTTAGGTTAAATTCCTTATTTTTATAAGAAAAATTATATATATTTACATATAAATAACCTATACCGATCGATACTTTCGTCGATACGTGGTAATGGACTGCTTTAATTCACCATTTATATTGTATTATTTCTATTTTTAATAAAAACAAAAATGTGTTAATCAACAATACACAGCAAAAGAGAAAATTATAAGCAGGAAATGAATGCGAATAGCATTCGTTTTCATCTTATTTTTTTGCTAAATTCTTCAATATTTGCTGCGAAATAATAGCTTTTTTTGTCCTTTCTCTATTACAATCTTTATATCAAATGCTTTAAATATGCCCAAATAAAGCTATGTTTGATACTCTTTGTTGAAGGTTTTGAAATATATTTGATACTTTCTCTTACATTTGTTAAAAAATAACGTAATTTAATGAGTGATTTTGCTCCTACTAGTTTAAGTCTTTCTTGGTTTTTTTTTTATTTACACTGCTGGATGGTCATCCAAGACGCAGCATCATGACTGTAGTTATCAAACTACATTAAATTTATCAACTTGCGTGTTTCAGAATAGAATTTACAAACCAGTAGTATTTAAATATGGTCGTAAGATATTGATGTTTGTAATGATATATAAAAGAATACAATGCCGTTTTTAATTACTGGGATTGCTTTTTCGTATGATTGTTTTGTAGGAGGAGCTTCAAATGAAGAATAAGCACATCATTCGACTATGTTATTCTGATAAGAGTTGATATATCACTCTGCCACATCAGGAATTTTATCTCAATTAATATGTTCTGCTGCATAACAATCAGTGTCTCATGCACTTATTTCATTAACAGTAGAAGGTCCGCAGGATGCTTACTGCTGTTGTTATTACCTACCTTTTTACTGATGTTACTGCCTGAAATACTACGATAGCTGGAATAAATATGAACATACAGGGGGAAACGTTTGCTTATATATTATTGTATGCACCACTTTACTAGTCCCTCATCCAGTGTTAAGGCTTGCTGTAGTACTGGATTTCACTACCATACCTCCTAACACGCCATGTCATTACACATCAATCAGCATCAAATATCTGAATTTAGAGATCCTATTGTCCTCTCTTTTCTTCAGAGATTTTCTGAGTTCCCATTACAACAAGACAACATGAGATTGCATGTGGTAAGTAATGTTCAAAATTCATTCGCTCTAAAGATTACATTACTGCCTTAGCATGCAAGTTTTCTCCCTTTATCGCCTATCGAATATATTTGGCCTATGATTAGAAAGCAACTGACATGATATCCATTGGATCAGATTTGGCTATATGGGGAAGCAGCTTCAGTTACCATACCTCAAAAAGACAACCAAGCATCTTTCGTTCATTGCCGAGGCACGTAGCAGCAGCACGTAGAAGTCAGTCTTGGTGACAACACTCTATATTTGATTCCATCATCTGCTTTTTCAACGATTTCACATTTGTGCTGTGTGTTATCTCAAATAAATTGGGTTTTAATATTTCTTGTCCTGTTTGGACTCATACTAGCTCGCATGCCAAAATCTGTATTTGACAAAAGATATCGTTAAGTTTAATGATTTACAAATTCCGGCAAGCAATTTTCTATAATAATATCAGAATCAGATCCCTTGTTTCTCTTGAATTCATCACAAATAACTAGATACAATTCTCGTAATAACTCTTGAATATACCTTTAAATATATTTTTATTCGAGAAGAACACTCATATAAAATTTTAATATTTAATTTGAATTTACTACAGACCATATAAGTCGCATTCAGAACGAAACTTAATTAATTATAAAAAGCTAACCATAGATAAATAAAATAAAAACATGAAAATTTTCTTCAATTTTAATTTTAAATTCCAGAAAACAATCTAGAATTCTATATATTAAATGATACTAAAATCAAAACAAATTCACAGAATTAGATAACGATAAAATAAATGATATATGTCTTTAAATATCAACAATGTAACACATATTTCCATAAATGAATAAGAATCGCATTTTTCTTTAAAATAAAACTTTTTGCAATGCACTTAATTTCCAGCATAAACATGTTTCAATAGAATAGCGTGAAGCATCATCAATTCCATCACTTTCAAATTAATGTTGCAAGCAAGTGTGAATACGATACTAAAACGCGTTACAATGAAAGCAACCAGCCGTTTTCCACACTTTGAGCATTCAATAAGCAGCAAGATCTATCGATACAAACGTTAAACAGACTCAAAGCTCTCAAGCGATTGCCAAATAAAGTGCGTGTGAATGCATCTAATCCCGATAATATTTCAGAGAGTGTTTCCTAAATTATATCACGATACGGTGATTAGGATATGAAGCCATTTCTCACATTTTCAACATTCTAGAGTTCATCAAATTCTCTGTTATCACTTTCAGTTCCTTTACAACTTAATAACTTAATATAATTAACTTCAAAATATAAAAATCGTGTTACATACCAAATAACAGTTTATGAAGAATTTTAATATTATATATTCACTAATATTACTATTTAAAGTTATTATATCATTCATCTGATTTTAATTTTAAATACCGTTATAGAAAATGTAACATTATATTTTATAGATTGGCATCCATATTTGAAAAGTTGTCTTTTTAATTACGATATACTCGTAGCTTGCAATTATAATTAACATAAAGTACCATCATATTCAATTCCACTAATAATGAATTAAAATATGAAACATGCGCTTTGAATTATAATATTTGTGTATCTCTTCTTACAGAAAGATAATTAGAATTTTTTTGTTGTTACTTGTAGTATAATTTTTGTTATAACTTTTTAATAAGCTGTCATGTATTTTACACTAAAGTTCGACAATTAATTACAGTAAAAAAGTTTAAAATTAATGACATAATAAACATTAATTAATACAAAAATTGGCAGTGTTAAACAATAAAATAATTTAATTTACAATTGCTCTAAATTTAGAAACATTAAGTAAGTAAAATATTGGTCATCTTAAAATTATCTAACTGTAGATCACTTGTAATATCACTTTCAGTTTTTTTATAAAACATGTAAAACTTTTATCGAATATGAAGGTCATCAAATCTTTGGATGCCAGGTGGCAAAGTTAAGGCAAGTTGGTGTTATCACTGGGTGCTAACATCAATTAAAAAGTACTGAAACAAATTTGTCACATATTTACATCAGAAATTTAATTTAGCAGTCATATCTAATCAAAGTGTATAATACTCTTGGGTTTCTTGAAGAAAGAGAAAGCTGTCAATCGATAATACTATAGTAATTTACCCCAATCTTAATACGGGTACTTTTTAAACCCCACCCTTGTTTTTTTTTTTTTTTTTTTTTTTTAATTTCCAGGAGGGTTGATGTATTTTTTCCTCAACGACAGGGTTTACGCTACAAGACTACGTCTGTCTCTTACCGTAAATACTTCTTAGCAAAAGAATTCCAGCATATTTAGTTCTCTCGAGCGTACTCTAAACCATATGACCATCACGTCGAATCATTTTTATGCCGATTTTTTTGTATATGCACAAATCAGGTGGAACGAGAGTTAATGTGTTAAAATATTTCCGAGGAAATAATAAATTAATTAAAATTTTTCCGAGGATCATAATGGAAGTTATTGTGAATAAACTTGAAGTATAAGTTAACTAAGTTTTTATCGCTTTTTTCATATGTATTGCAATTTTTCCTGTGATTTTAATATTTTATGAAAAAAATATTGTACGTTTATCTGTATATAAACACAAATTAAAGAATTTGACACTTGGTACATTGAAATTAATTATTCCTGGGAAGAAAAGAAGTAAATATCCAGGGCCATGTTTTTTTTTTTTTTTTTTTTGTTTTGTTTAAATAAACTAACTTTAAGTACATTGTTAATTCTGAAATTCTAAGCGAAATTATAAAAATAATCAAAACTCCATCAATAAGAAAAACATGTTGTATAAGAAATTAATATAAACAAATCATGGAATCATTAAAAGGCCTTATATCAATAATACTAATAAACAAAACATTCTCTAAGTTATTGAAAAATTAACTTTTATGGAACAATGCTTTGCTAATTTCTCCTATAATTAGCAAAGTTTAATATAAAACAAATAATTTTTCAATTATCTAGAGTTTAGTTATCTGATTATTCTATTTTTTGAATAAAAACTTATTTTCTTGGTGTATATTTTTGTGCGTGTGTGAGTGTTCTTAAAATTCGTTGCGTTCTATCAAAATAAGAAAATTTCATTTTGTTAAAAAAGGAATGGAAGAAAAATTAAATGTCATTGTAAAAGGAACAGTGATCCATAACGCATAAAAGATACCAGACGATAAAAAAACCCTGCCCGGTTTGAATATTTTATCATTAACAATAAATATAATAACTTTTTCTCAATAGAATGTTTCTAAAAATTGGGATTTATTTTCGTTTCAAGCCTTCTTGATCATAATTTTGTTCGTAAATTGTATTCAACAACAACCTATGTGCATTTAAAGGATGCTGGCCATGTCTATATTATTCTTAATTAATTCATAAAGTTGAGAAATACTTGGTAAAAGTATGCATTTATTTACTCTTCTCTTTAAAACAATTCACAAGTTTATACCTAATCACTTCAACTTCAAACGCTAATTCAAATAAATACCGCAGTTTCCAATTTCCCCACCGTATAGCTATGCATTAAACATGCAGAATAAATCTGATTTTAAACTACTCAGCGCAGCAGCTCGTTGCAACATACGTAACTTGGAATTCAACACATAATGAGCTCTCCCATGTGAAACAAGATGCTTCAGAACGAATATAGAGTAAACTCACAGCTTTCAAACCCTCTCCAAATAAAGTGTGATCAAATGCATCTAAGTGGAGTTATATCTAAGGGAGGATTCCGCAAATCTCATCACGATTCGGTGATTACGATATAGCGCTAAGCACACACACATTTCTCTAAAACTGCAGCAATCTGCCAAATGCTTCATTCTCATTTCGTTATGATCTCAAAATACTTCTCTTTCCACTGCAGAATGATATCATTCCTAACAGTATTAAAGGCAAAATTGGTGTAAGCATTAATATAGCAATTCATCATTTTATTCATCATTTAAAAGCTATTCAACCATCTCATTTTAATTATAATGAATTAATCAATAACATTACGACTTTTCTTCTCGATGTACTTAATTCCTTAAAATATTTCAGTGTAATTAATTTCATTTTGCTATATAACTGCTGAATGAAATATACAAATTACATTTTCGTTATAATAATGGATAAATATTAATGTCCGGAAATGAAACCTTAACAAAAATGAATTATATGAAGAAAAAAATAAACCAGAAAAAATTGTTATTTTTTTCTAAATCACTGCAACAATGCAGAATTCACCAAATGTTCCATTTTCATTTCATTATACCCCCTATACATTTCTTTTTCTTCTGCAAAACAATACTATTTGTAATGGTATTACAGGTTTTGATTGAATGATCGTTTACTATGTCGCACTTTGATGGAATATGAAGATCATTGGCGACGGACTTCGTAATTATTAACCTGTTATATGACAAGTGCGACACTTGAGCTGAAACTTCCCTCTCCAAACTTCCACATCGCCAGGGTGGCAAAGACATGGGCATGAAAATAATTTGAATAATATTTCAATAAATATCTATTATTATACTATTAAAAGAATCGTAGAATAGATTTCAGCTAAATCAAGTATGAAAATCTTAACGTATTATTTAACATTCAATTTTATAGAATATGTATGTAAAATTGAAACGGATTTATGTATTGAGAATATTTGGTAAATTTTAATATTTCATTCCCAAGATTCAATGCTGATATTTTGACGGATAAACTAATACATTTTACAAACTTTCACAATGTAGACATTTGAAAGTTCTTGACTTATGTATGCAAAGAAAAACCAAATGTTCTATAATAATTTATTCAATACAAGTTCGTTTAAATTGGAGTAATAACTAATAAAATAATTACATATTTGAACAAAAATTTGAACATTCTGTAAATTATTTATTCTGAATAGAATCTCTATCATCAACTTTTGAAACAAACTAAAATTGATTTACAAATGTTTAGAAAAACTGATTATTTGTTTATATCATTTTTATCATATAAAGAGATCTACGTTATTCACAGAAAGATACACATTTGCCAAACAGTGTATAGCAAGAAATTGTACATTGGCAAAGTAAGTTTACCTTCCTTTATGTGATCCATATCATAATAGAACAGTAATACTATTTGAGAGATCATTGTCTTAGAGATATTCCAAATCTAATATATTCATTTACTCTAAATTCACTGTAAAGGATTTTAGTTTCACCATTCTGCAAAATTTCATTACAATTGTTGCGTATGGTAGTTTGGTGATTGCTAAATTCTTGCGGTGCATTGAAACACCAGAATTGTCTTGAATGCTATTAAGGCTAATAATTGTTTCATGTTTCTAAATTATAATGTATGAATTTTGTATGTGTATATTTATAGTCACCCTTTTAGGACTGTATGTATTAGTATCTGTGAACATAATTTCTAAAATTATGTTATATTAATAAAACATTTCTCTACAAGGTCTAATTAGATTGAAATAAAACACACATAAAATAAGTTCTTTTTTACTTATTGATTGATGATAAGTTGATTTATGTATAGTAAAAATTTCAAGAAATGAAGGAAACTAAAGTCAAACATAGTTTATACTTAATGAATTCATAACTTTCAAACAATTGTCAGGCCTCCATTATTTCTCTCACGATCTTCAATCTAGTACCTCTTAATATATCTTCCTCCTTAATACTTTTCTTTGTAAAATGGTTTAAATATTGAAGTGTATGTGAACTACCTTTGTATTTATTTTATTATAAGTTGCATTGAATTTAATTTGTTTGCTTTACAGGACATTCACATAACATTATGTACAATTTATTGTATATTTAAATTTATATTTATTTTTATACCAAAGTATCAAAAAAAAAATCTTTAATTTCTCATCAAGGATGGATATTTCAGCTTATATTTCATACGGAAATAAATGACCTATTTTTTAAAAAGCTAATTAACAGAAGAAAATTATACTAGAGAGAGTCCGAAATACGCAATGATGCTTCTTGCATTAAACACTAATACAGTCGAACAGATTATATTAATAAAGAATAGATAATTTATTTTTCCATAATTTATGAGAATAACAAAATTAGAAATAAGCAAAAATTTATAAAAGTTATTATTTTGTTTCTTAATAAATATTGGGGTTTGAAAGTAAAATTTAAAGATATCTCAAATTTTTAATACCGAAATTTCTAATTGATTGTCACTTTTCTCTAGATACCTTTAAAATTTCATCAACACTATGTCAGTTAACGCAATCACCCTATGTTACAGAGACAAAATTAACTAAGCGTGTAGTAAGAAATAATAATTTTAAAATACTTCATATTTTATAATACCTGTAACATTGAAGTACCTTCATTTTTATTCGTTTGCAAAATTAAGATAATTTGCAAATTATGTATATATTTACAATAAGTACTGAAACAAAGATACTAATTATGTCCTCTAAGAAATGTACAAATATTCAGAGTCCAATCAGTGCCTGACTACAGAGCAGTAACGGTGAAGGTATAAATATGCGAAGGGTTGCCGGCCATTTGTGTGTTGGTACTGCTCCAATACATTGGCTATGATTCTCGCTAGAGTTAGGTAAAATTTATAATTTAACAGGTAAAATGAGCATCCACAAACGTATGGATGAATTATGAGAGAGTAAAACTGACAGATGTAATATTGACAATAGATTAGAGATAGGCTAATCATAAGAACAGGTGACTACAGAGTTCATTGCCACACCCAATGTCTTCTACAATTAATGGAAACAGTTTGAGAACTCTAGATTCATGTAAAAAATAATTGGATAATGTAGACCAAGATCCACCACAAAGTATGAGGGTCATGATTTGGACTTCAGGCGAATAAAATAGGACTACTACAGATTCATAGCTCTTACGTAATGTGTATGCTGCCCCTGGATCCCGAATTTCGCGGTCTACACTTACCTGAAGGCTTCGTGGGATAGATAAGTATACCCGAAGACCCATGGTTTGCCCTACTCTTTGCAGACATCAGAGAATGTGATAAGTTTGGCGTAGACATCATGCACCTTCGACTAGACTATAATGGAGCACCGTGTTTCGTACAGATTAGTCGAGATTCAACCTAAACTCTGTAAACGTGATTATCTGTATCTGGAGATACCATGCGATCCTATAACATGGCTTCCTCATTAGAATAAAAAAAACATTACATTGGTGGTGTTTTAAAGGCTTAGGCGCAGGTGCTTGACTAAGGTTCCCTGACTGCTATGAGCTATAGAGAAGAGATCTTGGAGCCATTTGCTCGACTCTTTATGGAAGAAGTTAGTCCTCGATTTCTGTGCTAACGCTCGAACACTAAGGGCTCAACTGGCCAACGATTACCTGGAAAGTTAGGACATTCGCTTTATGGATGCGCCATACAGATTGCTTTTCCTTCACCCTTTAGAGAGCATCTCTGACGCAATCTTAAGATAACAATTTTAACTCGTCATCCCCTTTCAAGAACCCTCCCGGAGAATATATATATATATTGTTAAGAAGGTTGAAGTATCTTCATTTCTTCTTCCACAGAAGGAATCAAGTTGAATACAAATTTTGTTCACTGAAAATAAATAAATAAAACGGGAATTGAAGTTATTAATTATCGTAGTTATTAATCGATACATGCCTAATTATGTTTTACATAAATCTATCCAAATACTTTTGTTTTTGCCGATGCTTCACAATTTGGAGTGATTACGATACAATACTATCATTTAACAAATTTGCAGTTCGCATAGCCAGTTGCCCATATGTTGGATGTTTCTCAATGTACTATGCAGCCAATTTCAAAACTTTTAGGATTTCTCGTTTTGAACTAGAATATTGTTTTTCTTATTATCTCCTCCTCCTTTGATATACTCAAATTTCACAACTTCTTACTGAGGAGAGCAAAGCAGTATCACAAACTGTTAGGTGATTAGATATTGCCTGTTTTTTTCCACAAGCTCATCGGTATCATTGTTACCCACCTCTAACTCCATGATCTTAGTAAAATATACTCTCTTGATTACAGACTTCATATACGTATTGACTAAAACCCCTAAGATTTACATTCGTCAACTCTGTACCAAAAAATCTTTAAAGTAGATGCAGAGATTTTCTTGATAATCATTTCCTATGCAGTTTCGATAAACTTGAGAAAGTTGACGATTGGATAATTTCAAAGCTCTCTGTGAGATTAAGATTGGTTCCTTCAGTCATTTCTAAATAACATTCGGAAGAATGCTTTAGCGAAGATTTTCTAAGTGTAACAAATAACCTGATGTTAAAAAGGCTAAAGTAACGGAGTGTTGGGAGGCAGAAACTTTATCTTGATGAATTTAAAAAAATGTAAGTATGTCTTCTTGTAAATCTGCAGAATGGGTAAGAACTTGGTATATAACTAGAAATACATGGAGTGACAGATTCCCCTCAAGCAAATATTCTTTCATAGAAGAAGAGAAAACTTCATGGATCCGATCATAAAAATTGGGAAATGGCACCCATGTTGTAGGACATCCGCTTCACATTTAGCTTGGACTTCTCGTTTGTTAAGACAGTCTTTCATTGACTGGTGCTAAAGAAATGCATACCCGTTTGCTGTTATATAGATTCACATTGGTATCTTTTTTCTAGTAGGGACCCGTTTCTTTACAGTTAAAACCCTGTTATAGAATGTACAAGTAACACTCAAAATCTCTAAGTTAAATTTTTAAATAGCCTGCAACATGCTGAAAATTAAAAAATATGATGGATCTTGCACAATGCATCCCCCAGCTAAACTAAAATAAATCCAAAAAATCCTTCTAGATTCTAATTATCCTGAAAAATAATTTTTTTCTTTTAAAACCTTATTGCAAAAATATTTTAATTTCTCACCCACTTTTATTTACATTATTGTGAAATCTCTCTAAAGCTCAAACTCTAAATCAGTCGTGTACCCTGCACAAAATTCTCTCTATCAACTTAGCTGCTACCAAATCTAACTCTTCCTGGTCAGCCAAAAGTGACACTCTCCTCCGCAATTCAAAAAGCAATGATAAATTATCTACTCCGCAAATTCTTCATCGAACAACTCTCAGTGAAATCTCCAAAAACTGATCTAAGCCTCCAAGCTATAACAATCAATGGGAATCTAGTATCTAAACCAACAAGCAATAGAAGTATCTCATCAAACTGGTACAGAAATTTCAAATTCCTATCAATAGCCAAGTCGCTAATATATGACTCTGGTATGAGCTTGAAATCCACTGACGTGACCTGGGCACTCGAAGAATGTGTGTGAGAATTTACAAGTACCTTGAAATAGCCATTGAAATTCTCTGATGTCTTTGCGTCTGAACGTGCTGCTTCACCATGCCTTTCAACACAGTGAATGCCAGTTCTTCTCTTAAACTTCTCGAAAAACTCACATCTTCCCTTAAGTACTTGATCTCGGTAGTTGATGATCATAGCGCCTTCTTAATGAGATCTGTGAAAATTAATTTCGTCTTCATATGAATGATGTTCTCGTTAATACTGCAGCTTGGAAATTACTTTTCATTTATGCGTATGAAAAATAAACTTTCAACATTGTCGGTAATAGGTAACTTTTGAGTGGAGGAATTTTTTTAAAATTCTTGTTACTCAAATAGACTTTAATTTTGTTTCCTTAATCATTGATTAAGGAAATAGATGCTTCTATCACGTTTGAATGATTGTATGCTTTATTTCTACGACTATTTTTCTCCTATAGATATATTTTAGCCGCTTCTTATTCGGGAATAAATTTGCAATGGCTTATTTAACTTTGACTCACAAACATCACAAATAATGTACCTAAATGCAAGTTAGAAAAATCAGAGATCAAAATCGATTACGAGAAGGTAGCTGAACGATTGCCGAACACAGATGTTTGCAACAGACGCACAATCCAGGATACATTTACTCTTCATTCGTTACGCAGAACGTCGCTTTTTTATAATTTATTTGTCTCCTTATTGCTCATTATAATAGGTAATCAATAAGTGATGTTCCACTGTAGTACTTTTATATAATTTTTTTTAAAAAAAAATACACTAAAAAATTAAAAACTATTTTTTTAATATTATTATTGGTTTAGTACCAACTATGATTGCTTAAGCTTTCTAAAATTAAATCTTGAAAATGTATTATTCTTTCTAAACATGTAAAAAGAATGTTAACAGTTGGATTATATAAAACAGCTCATGATCATGTAATTTACCATTCCTCGAAGCATAAGCAATTCGTCCCAATATATGAGCTAACCTTTAATGGAAGACAACCAGAATATTTCTAGATGAGCATTCTTTAAATTATATCACAGTTGGTTATTCTTCCTTTACAGTGATGTGCATAAACACTTATCCAAAATCCCAGTATTCTGAAATTTGAAATGCTCTACTTGAAATAACCTATGTTATCTAGTTTTCCCTTGTTACCTAATAACACGCATATCCACTTTTTTACATATATAAAAATAGCAATTAAAATAATATAAAAAGGAATACAATTTCAGGACAATGACACAATTGAGGCATCTGGATTTCCTTTTCAATATAATTATAGATAATTCAGTTAATTCATTCATTAGTAAAACAAACTATGCGAATTCTGTATTCATTTCTAAATAGTAAGTAAAATAAAATACAATTCATACAAGAAAAGAAAATTAATAATTGATTCTATGTCGATTAGAAGACTTATCATGGCTGGAACTAAGCAAACTGTGAAGAAGAATAAGGAGGTCTCTGATTCTATTATTAACGAGGATCCTACCGAGTTAGAGTATGATTCAGATGAAGATGACTTAGAAACGAGGGACACGACTGAGAAAGATAGGAACACAGACATGTGTCTGCAAAGAGCTTTGAAAGAAGCACAATACTCATCAATAATAACCAACTACTTACATGCAAAGTTCACAGGCATGGTTTGCCTGTTCGAAAGGACAATATCTACGAAACACAAGAATTACATATTACACGACAAAATCCATAAATACTTAATCGTGAAAATAGAATTGGAAGAAGACCTGAAAAGATTAATTTGTCCAAAACAATGCGACTTCAACCGAACCGCCATTGAAATAGAAAAATATTGCTACAAGCAGTATGAAACAATACACCCTCCCAACGTAAGCCCTGGAACAAAAATAAAAGCGTCGGAAAAAGAAGACTTCAAATCCCCTGTAAAAACCACAAAACAGCCAAGAAAAGAAAAATTTAAAATAACCACCTCAAACCAATTTGAAGTACTTACCAAAGAAAAAGAAGATGAACCAGCCCCCACCCCTACTTTAGAAAAGGAAAAAATACCACCAGTAATGATGAAGATCAACCAAAACTACATCCTGATAATTCAAGAAATTAATAGGATTGCATCCAACACTGAAGCTGCGCTTACGCGTGACTTCATCAAATTAATACCCTTTTGTAGCGGCAGCCACAGGATAATTACTTCCCACCTAAGGGAAGAGAAGATCGACTTCTACCTAACCAATCCACCATCTAAAAATCACAAGATTTCGTTTTAATATATTAATTATTTGAAAATGATAGTTCTGATCGTTCTAAAATATTTTCACTGTGCAATCGTCACATTCCTGTATTCAGTATAAGAGACACTTAGAATATTAAATAATTGCATAATTGTTTAAAGCAATTTATAGCAAATGCTATTCAGTCATATTGACTTTTTATAAAGATATAATTAATCTCAAGTGAATTACCTTTTTCTTAGTTCTATAATTTAAATTCAAGTACATAATTTTACAAATATATTTTGATTTTATAATGGACTATTAAAATATGTTAATGCATTTACGCGTATAAAAAAGAAGCTGGTCATTATAATAGCTAATAGAACATTATATTTCAGTTACCTAACATAACTGATAAATACTAATAACTTTCGTGAAAAATCTTGCTTATGTTATTTTTATAACAGGTAACGTCGAAATTTTAAATCAAAATCTGCATAAACAACAAAACTAATGAGAAATATCAAACAATTACATTCTAAGATTCTAAGTGACTGTCATTAAAGTCCATTAACTAATTTAGAATCCTACATGCCCAATTAATCTCATTAACATTGAATCGCTTGATCCTTGCAATTTTAGAAACGAAGAAACATCTTATTCACATACCCATTGTTTGGTTTCTAAATTAACGAAAATACCTACATTTGAGATATTAATAAAATAAGTGTGAAATTTTGATAAAGATCAAAGTATTATATTATTATTAAATTGGGAAAATAATTTAAGAGATAAACTAGATTCATATACCCCGACGAGCTTGTAAATAAGTCAACAATAATTCAGTAGAAATGAATAATTTATTATCTTTTCAACTAGCAAAAGAATTATCCCATGGTGTACATCAAAAGATTAGTAATGATTAGATTTGTTGTATAAAACGTGATTCAACAATTTTCGGGTTATTTAATCCCTGAAGGAAGCTGATAAATAACTATTTTAATTCTTATTTGGGAATTCATTCAATTAGTATGAAATCCATAAGTCTTGAAGCTCGTTTTAATTCCGCTTACAAATAGTGACTGTTCATTTATACTTGTAAATAAGATTATACAAGAATAAATAATCATGGGAGATAACGGTAAAAGATTCTTGTGCTTTCTTGGAAGTTGAATTTGCATTTTATGTGATTCAGTATTCGCTTATTAGTTTTGTACAGAACATAATGGATATATTCTTCCAAAATTGAAATTGTAAGCAAGATTTTGCATTAAACATGTGGAAATGAATGTATACAGAAATTAATATGATTATTTATCAAATTAAGCATGTAAAGATATGTTTCTTGAAATATTCTATGTTTCGACATCATTGGAAATTAACAATTTACTTAAATGAAAGGAATAAGATACTTTATTGAAAATAATGATTCTCATTCGCTACAAATCATACTATTTATTTTATATTTTTTATAGTGATAAATAAAAATCTGCGTTACTTAGTTTCACTGAAGTCTCTTTGATTTACATTTTGGAAACAGTATTTAATTTTATTTAAATATTGAAAAAAAAACGAAATTTGTGAGACTTTTATTTAAAATTATATAATACATATGGAGTATTTCATATAAAATCGACTTTAAATTTCAGGAAATTATCAGTTTCTTGAGTACGAGGTTTGATTAGGAGATTTTTATTAGATATCTACGTTTTGAAACACATAAGTACTGTCTTAAAGTAACACATAAATAATTTCCATTAATAACAAGGAATAATTTATTTAATTGTCAAAAACATGTCTCGTTAGTACACCCTTTCCAATCAAGATAATTTTAGAAAAATTTCAAAATTTCTGCTTCAACTTGTAAATAACTATTTTCCTAGCGTTTGAAACAAATATGTCAAATTTAAATACCATCTATTTCTTGATAATTATTAATGATTCTAATATTTTTATGGTTCTTGTTAATTGAAGCTATCTAGCAATTTATCTGTGTAGGGTAACTCAAACGTTTTTTATAAGGAAAAAGGAACGTATTTTATAACGGGTCAAAGTTATCGTCATCTGTTTTAAATTAAATTAATGGAAGACATATTTTACCATTGAGATAACTGCAAACCTATACATTTGTTTTTGTAAAGAAAATCACATTTGTATATATTAATAATTATATATGTACAGTTAATAATCAATATCTATTATAACGCTTTTTGTCACGAACAATAATCTGAAGGAAAATCCTCTACATTTGTCATTTTAAGAATTTGCAGAGTTTTTTCAGCATAACACCCTATACACTGAAATTAATTATTCTATTAAAATATGAGTTTAGTTACAATTTTAATGATTTTATGTTTTACAGTGTGTGTATGTGTGTATGTAAAAATTCCTAAAATTATACGTAAATATTATATGAACAATGCCTAAAACTTGTGTATGTTTAGTATAAAAATTATGTTCACTTTATATAATGTAACATAATTTTATAACACGAAAATATATCAGCACTGTGAAAAAACTGTATTTTTAGAAAAAAAAAATACTAGAGTCCTGATAAACTACATTTCGAACAGGACGTAAGTACAAATACTTTTCTCTAAGTCATTGAACGTTTGTTTATAATTTTATACTCTATTTTTCTATATTTATTTTTATCATATTCACATAAATGAAATAACAGTTTAGTTCATTTAATTTTTTAATAAAGAAATAGTGAATAAGAAAATGTTATGTGTCTTATTGTCTTAGTTACCTTATATATTAATCAAAGAAATTTAGTTAAATTTTTTATTTTCAACTATTAGTTTACAAAAACTGATAACAATTTTAAAACATTTCAAGAAATATGAGATACCAAACATCCTTATCTCTTAACTCTCCATCCCCCATGGATTGAAATAAAATATTTTCTTGTTGTACTTGTTCGGCATAAAAGTAAGATTTAAACGCAAAGCTACTAAAAGGTCAAACCCAAGGACTAAAGTTTGAAGCTTAATGAAATTTATGTTATCTAGCACAGTATCGATTTCCATTTAATGGCATATTAATCATCATCAATAATGAGATAAGGATAAAGTGCAAGGTCCCTTTTCTCCCCCTTTTGTAAACATTAAAAAGCAGTCATTTCTGTTCATTTATCTTTAAATAAAATTATTTTAAAACAGTTACCATTTTAAAAATGTCCGGTTATTCATAATCATTTCATTTAAGAGTATGAATCTTTTTAATTGTTATGTTATACTTCCTCATTTATTTTGAATATGACAGATTGATTTTTGTCTGCGTTTAATTACTTCAAGTTGCTGTCTGATTTATTATAAGTACTGAAGTACTGTTTGACAAGATAAACATAATTGTTAAAATATAAATATAATTGATATACACTACAATTTCAACAAATGAATGATATCTTTTCTGTTTCTGTCATGATAAATACTAATCAATATTTAAGTGCCAAGAGATAATTTTTAATTTAGTTTGTGTCCTTCACGATGATTTGTACAGCCTTTTTATCATCAAGTCTTATATGATATAACAACTAGTCTTTTTGATGTTACTTATCATATTACTCATTCATGTTTAGTTCATTATTTTCTTTATTGAGAATAGTTAAAACTGTTCAACCTAACAGCAGGTAACTATAAAAAGTCATAAGTGACTTAATACAACTGTCAATGAATAAATGACTGGTTAACCTAATATTTTTTATCTTATTAGCATTAGTTTAACCATAACAAATATTTAGAAATCATAGTTAGATCATGGTTACCCCTGATATATGCTTTAATTTTTAAAACATTATATTTTCAATTTTCATAGATGATTTTTTTAAAAAAAAATGTTATGAATTTAAAGAGGTAGTCTGATCGATTATAAAACTACGATAAATTTGATAAGACTGTAATTTATTTGAGTTTCTAAATTTATCATATACTCCTTTGGGGAAAAGCAGTTATTTTAATTTTATTATTTGAAAAAATCTGTATCTTAATTTATTGCTTCTTAGCACTATATTAATGTCAAAAATTAACAGATTTAATAGCTATAGTAATTATTGAAACGACTCGCTTCCTTAGTTGTGGGCATAAAGAAATGTCACACACAAAATGAGTCAAAAAATCAAATGAAGAAGTTGTAAATTGTAACGGTTCAGAAATATTCAAATAAAATTTTGGAGATGAAATAATGA
This sequence comes from Nephila pilipes, assembly GCA_019974015.1. Lineage (NCBI taxonomy): Eukaryota > Metazoa > Arthropoda > Arachnida > Araneae > Nephilidae > Nephila > Nephila pilipes. The sequence goes on along the minus strand of BMAW01116385.1, from coordinate 6,516 downwards.
TTAATAAATAGTATCCATCATCATAATATTTAACTCAGCAACCCAGGGTGGACCAAGAACCTTCTTCTGAACATTCCTTCAGTATAACCTGCCTTTTGTTTAAACCTGCCAGTTCCTCTATCCAAACACCTTAATCCATTGATTTTTTCCTCAATTCCAACAATATGAAAGTCCCAATTTATTTGTGAGTTGTTTCACTTTAATAAATTTATTATCTGACTAATTAAAAGTTCTATAATTTTAAGAATTAAAACGTCTTCTCCCAAGGCCATTTTCTCAGATGCCATTGGAAATACTTCTCTCAAAAATAAATATTATCCAAACAATTTAATTAATACATATCACATGCAATTTAAACAAGTAAATTCGCATAATTTTCGTTATTTCTTGTATTTATGTGTTCGCATTGGAAAAAAAGAATTTATAAATACTACTTTGAGTCATATTGATTTAGTTTTATACTTTTAAATTTCTTTACTTATAAATTCAATACAAAACCAAAATGCAGTATTATGTTTATTCAATTATCTATTTGTTACAAATTTAACGATGCAGTATAATAATATTAAAATCTCTAATGGAATATTAATATAAAGAAACTAAAGAAGAAAAATACAATCTTATAAATCACAAACACGAAGTAATAGGCATTAAAGCAAATTTTAAATAAAGAACAAAGGAAGAAACTGGGATTTGAAAGATAAGAGAAATATTTGCCTCTGAAAAAATATAAAGATTATGTAGAAGGAAAATATTACAATATACAATTTGAAACAATTTTAATATTCTGAAAAATATAAGAAAATGACTTCAGGCCAATCATTTGCATGAACTGAGTATTATAATAATTTCTGAATGGAAATATTACTCATTGTATGTAAAAATTGAAATATCATTCAAATAGAAATAGAAAAATATTAAAAAGGAATAAACGTATAATTTTATTCTTTAGAAATTTTAATAGGAAGTTTTTAAATAATTGTTTCTTTTCATATGATATTTCTACGCTATATTGGTTAAATATATTTAAAATAACTTGTTTCTATTACATTTGTACATTACTGAAAGATAGGTTTTTTTTTTCTAAATTAAAATATTCAGTTAAATATCTTCGTTTTACATTTATTAATTAAATAAAAGTATCAAAAATATAAAAAATTAAGTACTGATTCACACAAAAAAGCAGTCTAAAATCGACATTTTATTTTAATTTAATACTCCAGATAATTTTTTTTACACAATATTAAACAATATTAAATATTATTACAATTTTACAAAGCACACCTAAACTTAATTGAAATAATATTTTTACTTGAAGGTTATATATGCTGATGGAAAAGTCATCAGAAGAAAATGTATTGTATTTGACGCTTCTTAGTTCTAAATTTGTTAAAAGTGTTCTCGAAAATTTTTAATTAAAATAAAAATAATCCTGGCATAGTGTTAATATTACTAGAATGATATATTACCTTAGGGATAATATTCGATTAAGGATCATGAAGTCCATTGCAATGAGTTTTTCAGTTCAGCAATTCTTAGCCAAAGTCATGAGATCTCAAATCTAAAGTAAATTATAATATTTATTTTATAGCATTAAGTTGTTAGCTTTTGCCTTCCACCTAGAAAAATCTACAAAATGGCTACAACCACATGGTAATTGTACATGTCATTATGTTAAAAAATGTTGCTCATGTGCTACATAAGGCAAGAAATTACAATAATTTCAACCATATTTCTTTAATAAACACAATTTTACTTTAAATTTAATTTACATTTAATACATTTTAAAATTACTTAATACGATTAAAGCAAATCAATATAAATGTATTATGAATTGTAGAAAAATGTAATAATAGCAAATGAATATCATATAAAAAAATAATGCTAGCATACGAATATAATGTAAAAACATAATCATAATATTTGAATATGATGTTAAAATATTATCATAATATATGAATTTAATGTAAAAATATAATGATATATATGAATCGTTGTTGTTTGTTTATTAATGTAATATTTAAGAGCAACACGATTGCTGTTGATTACGGATCTCGTAAATTTAAAACAGGATCAAGTGATGCGAAGGACCCTGAATTGGCAGCTACTCTCCAAAATCCACCATACTAATGTAGATGCTTTATTATAGGTGATTTAAATCTATAAAAAAATGTAATGGGGATCAGTAGCATGGAAATCAGAACTCCAATTCCGTCTCGACTAAAAAAACCGCTCCCGAATATTTGGCTGCGTTTGCTGCATAAAAAGTAAGAAAACAGAATAAATATATTTCTGCATCATTAATTAATGAGTTGATTTTTAATTTTATTTTATTGCGTTTTTAAATTATGCATGTGTTAAATAAAAGAATTCACAGGAGTTTCGGTACCTCAGAGATGACTGTGATGATTTTCTATAGTTAATGATGTTCACGACACAACAAAAGATTAAGTACACTATCACAGAGTGACAATAATTCAAAGGAAATTTTATTATAACCAACCACCAACAAATTAATTGTCTTCCTAGAGTTGCATAGACAACAACGAAAGTCTTTTTCATTTGTTTATTTAGTTTACGTCTCCTAAAAGCGACATGACGATTATTCACAATGCAATGTGTACCTTTGAAATACTAAACGGAGCAATGGCAAAAGTTTATCTGGTACAACTTCTAACTTCCACACAATTGAGGCTTCGTTCAAATTAATAAGCAGCCTCCCCCCCCCATGATTCAGCAGGATGAGGCTTGTGAAATCTTGAAATAAGATGACAATTCATCTTAAACATCAATAGTCAAGCTTGTTAATGTATCCATTATAAATGCAAGTTTATAAATTTTGAATCAATAGCCTACCAGAGAATCATGGTAATTTCTAGCTAATGGCACTCGTAATTTTGAGCCAAGTTCACGAGCCAATAGAACGCACGAGCCAGGGCCTCATCCTCCTACATCTAAATTCGTACCTCATGAAAAGTTTGAGACTTAGCGTAATTTAATGTGAAGCTGTCCAATCATTTCGTATAACGATTCATAAGAGGAAAAATTCAAAAAACAAGAAACTGTATTTCAGCACACGACCCGACATGACAATTATCGGTCACGATATAGTGAGCAAAATTATTAATAGATTACTACACCATACCAATGAATTTCATTTTTATTATGATATAAACATATTAGGTAATGAAAGTTAGATTTACACTGAGTCAATTCATTAGTTAAGCTTTATTTATAAATTGCAGTAGAGATGCAATAATTTAAATAGCTCTCATTCATGTTTGATGTCCAGAAAGTAAGTGCATTTAGCCTCAGACATTGATGATAATTTTTTGCTGATAATCTGTCTTTACTCCATTCAAGTTGGAAGAATTTATAATAGAATAATGGCTCATTTCTCTCAGTCGTTTGAAAAGTCTTATTGCAGTGCAGTGTGATTTTGAGTGATTCGATTCCTAATCCCACCAACTGGTAGTTGAAGAGCGTAATCCGGTTTCTTCTCACGAAAAGAAAAGCGTCTTTCCAGATTCTTCACAAAATCAAATCTGTTTACCAGGAGAGTGTCAGGAACCGTACAAATGTGTATAAATGGTGCCGTAAGCGTTCAGTTTATAGAAAAATTTGAAAGTCACTGTTTCGGTCAGAAAAACAATAGCATAAAACTTTTGGAACAGTTATGAAATTCTCCTCATTAAATGCTTGCTTCAGGTGAAATCAATTAACTTCAAGCTGTACTGAGAAATCCCAAAAAATTACGGTCAATGATACAGAACGAAAAATGAGGAATGTGAACGATGAGAGTGTGTTTATTGCACGAAAATGCACGTCCGCCCGCAGTCAAATCTAAGAAGCCTTTTTTGGACTCATCGGGGTGATACATCATCAATAATTCCTCTCACATTTACATCATTTCATCTTCTTATCATTATGAAGTTTCTTATTAATAAAAAAAGGATCCTCTCCAAATGTTGATGAAATCTAGAGCGCCTTCAAACAATGAGTCAAATAGAAGGCAAAATATTTTTTTCAAATGTGTAAGAAGGCTTATTCCTCTGCGCACAAAGTGCATTGTACCGAATAGCGAGTAGAAATTAGATCAGCGAGATATTAGCTAAATTGATTCATTTTTACTTGGCAATGACTCACAATTTCAAAGTTCTTCGTGTTCTTTTAGAAAAGAATTAATTTAAACCATATAACTCATTCTTAATATTGACATTTCGAAAAATTAGAAAATTTTTTAGATATTATTTAGATACTCAAAACTATATAATTACGATTTCTTTTCTATTTAACAGTAAATAAACTTAAGAATTTTCAAAGACGGAATATTAGGGAAATTGAAAAATAAAGAAAAGTTACGGATTGGAAGTATAATATTCAATAATATAATATTAATTATATTCCAGACATATATAAGCCAAAATAATATAATATCGTTGAAAAATTCAATTCTTATATAAATTTTAACTTGAGAACATGCATGCCTGACTTAGGTATGACTTGTTAATTACACTTTTAAATCTCATTAATGCTATTTAAAAATCCTCTTCAAGCATTATTATGTAAAAATAAATTAATAATTTCCGAAATGGGTAATAATTAACTATCGAAATATTTCAAAAACTATGCATAATTCTGACAATAATTCTAACATTAATGATAAATAATTAATTACCCAAACATTTCAAGTACCTTGAATTATTCTATTATTGCTTTTAAAATAAATAATGTAACATATCCCTTCATAAAGATTTCTAATAAAAACTATTATAAAATTGTTTTAAAAAAGCTTTATAAAATTTACAAGTTACAGAATATATCTCTAATATTTTGAGAAGATTAGTAAAACTTCTATTTCACAATTGGCAAATACTGAAATATTTTTAGGAATAAACTACAAGGTATTATAAAATCAGTATTACATTTTTAAGGAAAAAATGAATAAATATTAGATGGAACATGTATAAGGATATTACTAGAATATGACAGAATAATCCTGATTCCAGACATAATATTTTCAAATACATCATTTTTAAATGCGAAAGTAAATGTGCATTTCCTAATCTGTACATTATTAACGATCTGAGTATTTTCAAAACAGGAATTTTCAACAAACATCATCATTTACTTTTGTCTGTAATATCTGTTTTCCATAAATTCAATATGATGAATATGAATTTTTTTACAAAGATGTAAGCGAATTATCGTTAACTAAAATTCAGATTTATAATGTTACAGAGTTCTGATTGTTTTTTAAGAAATAATGTTTTGGAAAGTTTCCATTACAACATACTTAAACTGAAATCTTTACTCATATATAAGTAACATTAATGATTTTGAACTATTGCTATTGCTCAGAGAGATCTGTTTCCAGAGGTACATAAAAGTTACTGAAGTAAAGATCGATACAAAAGATAATAATATATTTTTTTAAGCATGCATGTATTAACTTGCGTAAGCTTGCTGATTTGTCCTTCAGAAGGACAAATCAATTGAATAATAAAACATTATAGATAAGAAACACATCAACAAATATTTCGAACAGTTTTTGGAATATAATTATTTAGACTAACAATAATTTTGTGAAATGAAAATTTTGTATAAATATTTTTATAATAAAGAAATTCAATTCACTTTGTGTGCTTATCTGCTTTCCAAACAAATTCAACATCAACAACATTAAGCTCTACAAGACTAAATTTATTCAAGAAACAAACATATTACATACCAAAATCAAATGTTATATGTAATCATTATGTTTGTGTGTATACGAGTTAATCTATTTAAATAATAAATTATTATTATAAATTATGTCAAGGTTAAAAATGAGAAATTATTTAACGAAAGTTTTGCATAGTCATGCTGAATATTTTTGACTTACGTTATTGCTAATTTAGAATAGTTAATTAAAAGCACCTCTATTCTTATAAAATTTTCACAAATTTTTAATAATTTTCCGATGAAAATTATTCATGCTAATAATGCATGTAATTTGTTTATCTGTTCATTTTTAATGAAAAGTAATTTCAAAATTAGAGAATAAAGTTTTTAAAATTGAAATTCAAATTAAAATTTACTTTTTCCATCTAAAAAGTAGGCTGAAAAGCAAAATGCACATGTATGAAATTTATTAGAAATAATAAATGAATATCTTCTCAAAATTGTGACTGAAAAAGGCAAGAAAGCACTTTCGGAAATAATTATAAATTATAATCATGTAACACTGAATCTAATACACTGCTTGAATTCAACCATCATTTTCAACCAAATCCAATTCGTACCATAGTTTCTAGAATTGCGTAGGAAATGTCTGTTTCACCACAGAAATAAGCATATAATAATTTCACATGGGAAACACATATAAATTTCGCAGGAATATATTAATTGCAATTTGAATCTAGAGCGCATTTATATATTCATTTACTATACAATCCTAGCAGTTGTATCCATTGCTTAACTAGTTCGGAAACGCTAAATCCTTTCTAACATTCGACTGATAGTATGGAGACTTGT
>BMAW01116367.1:0-37338 GCA_019974015.1 Nephila pilipes | reverse complement strand
ATATATATATATATATATATATATATATATATATATATATATATATAAATGGAGTTTTTCTTTTCTTTATTCTTTCACAGAGTTCAGCAAGAACGAAAATGTAGCAATGTTGAAGAATAGTTTGACTTTCAGAAACCGAGTGAAGATACAAAATCCAATGGATATTGAGAAAAAAAAATCATCATTGCTTTGAATTTTGATTTGCTCATTCGAGTTTTTTTGGCCCACAATGAAGGTGGGTTCTTCAAGTGCATAGATTACCGCTTTGTTTGGGTCATTTTCAAAGGTATTCAAAGGCATTGGGTCATTTTGAAAGGAGTTTCTTGTTTCTCAATCGTAAGAATCTTAGGCACTATTTGGGCAGAAACTTTTTGCACGTTAAAGTTGTTATGTAAAATTTGCTTTGCGGAATCTGTATCAATTTTTTCAGTCTCAGCAGTCGGAAGAATACGTAACCGAAGGTCAGATTGAAACAGAATACTATTATTTTGGAATTGTCATCCGTTTTTGACGTAGAAGAGTGAACCGGACGAGAATTATCTTCAACATATTCACGGCCATCTTGAAAGCGATTATTTAATAAAATACAGTGCATATAATGATATGATTTTGTTCACTGCCATGCATGAAGTTAACTAAAGAGAAATAATGACTGAACTTCTTATTAAAATAAGTATTATACCTTCAAACTAAATCTTACGAAATTCAAACAAAAGAATACTTTAATCGTAAATGATAGCATTTCATTCTCTCCTTTTATGATTCTAGTGTGAAATATGAAACAAATTTTTCTTTCACAAATATTTTTTGTATGGAAATTATTCCTATCCTCTGGACAATGAGAGAACATTTTAAAATAATCGATGAATTTAATGAGATCACATTCCTTGTAATTGAAAGTGCAAATTTTTGCGTCTACAAAGAAATTTTTAATCATAGAAGATAACATTTACAGTCGAAGCCTCTTTTCAATTAAGAACACTGAAGATTTTACTGATGCTTATTTTATTCACCCAGCTTGCAAATTCATTCGCATTTATTTGGCATAGTTTTACAGCTATGGAGAACACTTCACTGATGAATTTAAATAGGGACACTTTTATATAGTTGTATAAAGAAATTCTTTGTGATTGTTCAAATTGAAACGCAAAATAAATAATGATTATAGCATAAAATATGATTCATGTGTGTGTAATCTATTAAGAAATAGGAGAATGCCTTAAACATGTTTGTATTTAATTTCTTATTTTCTCAGTGTTTATTTATGATGATATTGTAACTGAAAAACAGATGAGATATAACGTCAAACTTTTGGTTTATAACATGTGGTAATTACATAACAAGACTGACTCAGTAAAACTGTTTATTTAGATATCATACAAATTTACTTATTATCCTCTTCACCATACCCTATATCATTTAATATACCTACAACGTTCCAAGCGAATCTTCCATTATACGAAATAGTGCTGGAATTTTCGTTCTGTCAGCTTCTTCAATACGTATGTCGTTTCTCTTTCATAGCTTCAAAGGAATCAAATCGTGTTGCTTTCAGTGCAGATTTCACCTTAAAGATACAGATATAGGTAACATGGCTCAAGATCCATCGAATAAGTAGGATGATCTATCTCTGGAGTTCAGTTCTTGACAAAACCCCCTTGAGATAGATAATGTGGAATGAGCCGGCGCATTGTATCAGTGGAAAAATTTGCCACACAGATTTTTCGTCAATTCCTACAGTCTCAGAAATCGCATGAATACTTAACTGACATCCAATGATTGCACCAGATTACCAATTTTTTTCAATATTGTCATCCATTTTTGATGTGGGAAGCTGACTCAGTGTTAATAATCTTCATTGTCTTCTCGGCTATCTTGAAAACATTTAAAACACTCAAAAACACGTGCATCTGATAAACATTTATTACCATGCATTTCTTTTAATAAATTATATATTCTACTAGCAGATCTTTCAAGTTTCAGATTAAATTTTACAACAATTCGCTGCTCATTCATCATTTTTCCGGCGAAACAAGAAACAAAATCTAATGGGAAAGAAGACTAAGGCTATACTAATTTATTAACAGAAGCGAGAGACACTGCTTCCGAAAAAGAAGGCTTCACGCTAAACAGCTGTTGGTCTCTGGCGATTAGTACATGTGAACTTCTGTATCAGCGTCAGTCTCGTTAATGATTATCCACAAATCGCATATTTATGGAACGAAAATGAAGGTACATGAAGATGCAGTTAATTACATCAAATTTCGTACAGATAACAGTTTAAAATAACATTTTAATTTAAATGATAGCACACAATAATTATATTTTTCAGAGTTATAAATTTTAAAATTTCTTTATTGGTTTTGCGTTGTTTTAAAAAACATCAATGCACATAAATGCTACTCCTTACACAAATATTTATAAACACTATCATTTCTTTGCGTGTTTTATATATTCTAAGTAACAAAATTTGGGGTCCAATTGACATCAAAATGGGTAATGTTTTTTTAATAAAATGTATACGATGTGATATTTTTGCTTAATGTAAACATACATATCAATTAATGACTAAAATTAAGAAAATTATTTTAAGATCAATCCTTAAAGTTATATAAAACATTATTGAGAGTGTTAGAAGAAATTCATGTTAGAGAAATTATATATAGTGGAAGAGGAGAATTTTGAAATTTTGAAGAAACATTTTTAAATTAGTTAAGTTCTTAAAATTGTATCAAGACACACACAATGCGCTCCTACACATATTTCATCCTAAATTAATTTTTTTGAAAAGAAAAAGTATATTGTATGTTGAAACGTAATTCTTATACGATTAAATAGAAAAATGTGTTTAAAGGATAATGAGCGAATTTATATCATCGAAAACTTTTTTTAAAGAATCAGTACAGTTTGTAAGCGTTTTTTTTTTATTTTATTTTTTATTTTTTTAAGTTATTTGCGTTAATAATGTGGGGTATTTTTACTTGCGGAGTTTTTTTTAATACCTATTTTCAACGGTTTATCACGTACATTTAGAATCAAACAATATGAATAGATTCAAAGAAATTATACAATTTTAAATGTTTTTGTTTAATACTTGTGTTACCAATATTGTTATGATCCATTTCATAAAACTTTAGTCTCACATTTTCGCCCTTAGTGAAAAAATTGAACACTTATACTGCATTTCTGTGGATAGATGCAATGAAATAGTATAACTCTTAATGTTTTAGATTTGTATTTGTATTATTTGTGTTACAGATATTGTTAAAGATTGAAATCAATTTTCGAAATCTTAAGTCACCTGTAGATCACGTATTTTCAGAAATTAAACATTTACATTATTTATCTAAGGATAAATTAAGGACATAATGTATTGAAGTTAGTAATTTATTAACTTGTTCTTACATGTTGTTGTTATGAAAAATTACATCAACAAAAATGCGTGGACATAAAATAAATGATACGTGAGGTCAGATTCAAAAGACTGACTTTAGAATACAATATGATTACAATAATTTTGTTTGCTTAAAGTATATTTACATTGATAAGGTATATTTTCAATTTAAAATTTAATCACATGTTCTTATGTTAATACATGAAAAGATTATTATTTTCTAATTTGATAATATTTCATTTTCTTTTTTTTTAATACACACTTAATTTAATAATGGATTTTTATGGCAGAATTGTCATTTTTATCATCTTTGTTGTTAACACTGGCCCGCTTTTGTACTTCAGAAAGATTTGCATATGAAAATGCATTAAGAATTTGAAGAAAAATGTTCTTTCCTTTATATAAATGTTGACTACTCAATATAAACACTAAAATCTTACATCGTCAAATGAGCTAAAGTTGGTTGGAGAGGTTTGTTGCTACCAAAGTCGGAGACGTTTACTAACTCAAATAAGTATTTAAAAATTTATTAGCTCATGTTAAAATTACATTAACAAAAATAGGAATTAATAGGAACAAAAATAGGACTAAAAATTTTAATTAATAATAAGGATCTTATTTTTAGTAATAAAGGGGATCTTATTATTACTAAAATAATACATGATTTATAAAATAATTATTCAAATATTAATGTGTGAAAGTTGCATAGGTGCGGTTCAGTTAATTTTGCAATACTTTTGTAAAAACTTATTTATTAACAAGCGAGCAAGCGAACATGAAATTTATAACAGACAAAGGAGTAGATGATCGTACAGACATGGAAGCGGTACAAACATGGAAGGGAAACATGAAACTGCAACTACATCATTTTAACCTTTATAGAGTATCTTCACTGAAGAGCGTGGTGCAAGAAACAGTTAAATTATTTTTGAACTGCGCAAGCTCCAAAGTCCCAACGCTGCCCAGTTTAAAGTACATTTGTTGCCATAGATCATAGATAGAAATCAGTTTCATCTTTATTAAATGAAATTGTCCAGAACAGAGTGTGTTGAACTCCATTATTAGTCAATTTGTAAGGGATAGATTTTGTCATTTCATGTTTAAGTGCCAAGGTGCGGTTAATCAAGTATCATGTATGACCACCAAAGAAATATGAAGGGGTAGATAAAAATACTGAATGTTTTGAAAAAAAAATTCACAGTATCTTCATTTGCAATATTTTCTTTTCTTTTCTTTTTATATGTTATGTTAAAGAGCATCCCTTGTTATTTTCGATGTCAAACGTTAGCAATTCAATAAGATATTAATTTTCAGGGAGGAATCAATTAGTAAGACTCAAAGGAAGCACTGACAAAATTTAATTTCAGATGATCGCTTATCTTTATCAAGATACGGAAACTAACCAATTGAATTCTAGGAATTGATGCATTCGGCAAAGTTTAACGATAAGATCCTCATATCTTGTATTATTTACTTCCGTTTTATATCTTTAACTCTCTCCAATTCAAAATCTGATACATAGGTAATTAAAAATAGCTAAATTAATATCAAAAATGCGGAATGTGATTTACTTAAACTACTCTATATTAAAAGAAAGTTATGGAGCTTTTACATCCTAGCACATGTCGACATAGACAGCAATGAACGTGCAGATTTGCCATCCAAGAAAGTTTGAAATATGAAACGATTTCACTTACCATATGCTCTTGAGGAAACACATTCTATGTCGTGAACTCAATGAATTTTTTACAGTTTATTAAACCGCAATTGGCAACGCCCGAGTCCAAATCGAGTAAGTAAACAGAACTTGAGAAAACGGCAATGCTGCGTTTGTCGAATTGGAATCTCTCTCTAGAACTCCATATTCTGATTTGCGGCATTGAACCATTTATGTGTATCTGTGTGTACGTCCAAATGATTAATAAACTATTAAAAATTACATTTTCTGTGATAAAATTCGAAGCTCTCCCAAATCTTTAAAAACGAAGATCAATAGAATACAACACGCTGTAGCTGAATGCAGCCTTTTCAGCATATTTCTGATTAAATCCTTAGTTGCAGTCCTTAAGTCTTCCGTCAATCAGACTTTTTGTTTTCATGAATATCAAACCCTATGGAATTTCTACTACCGCCCTCAAATGTTCACTGTTTTATCTATTTGAATACAAATATTGCATCTGGAAGATTAAAAAATTAAATAGAGAAGTCTTCTGCGGCATTACGTTCTTCTTTAGATTTCTTAAAATATTTTTACTCTAATGTTAAGGATTCGCTTGTGGGATTTCTCGTCTTATACAAAATTTTTAAAATATTTTAAAAAGTTGGTGGGAAAATTACATTCCATAGATTAATTCATTATTATTTTTTTTTTTTTGCTTTTTAAGATGCACTTTTTTGCATTCAAGTTCTTTAGACTTTAATATAAATTCTCTAAGGTTAATATTACGCTCATGAAACGAAAATGGCTGACAGACAAAAGTCTTAACTATGCTATATGAATCAGATCCAATATAGCAAGAATCATTACAAATCACTAGAAGGGTATAAAAATTCATCCTGACACCACAAGAACCTAATCACTTGTAGAAATTCGATGTTTTCTTCATTGATACTAAAGCACACTTAGAATTACCCAATGATTTTACAGAATCTTTATAAACCTTTTTACACTGTCCACAAGTCTATTTATCCCTACAAAAGTTTCTCAACATTCTTAAGCAGCCTGATCTACCAGCTGTTGTGATTTCGGTCTTTGAGACGACATAATCCATATTTGCACACGAGTAAAATATCATTCAGTCAATCATATATGAAATTCTCGCTTAAAATACATTTATTCTCGCTTTTATTCTTAACACAGTTGGCAATTGGATTGAACTTAATTTGAAAAATTTAGTGTTATTAAATATTATTATCTATCTGACTTATGTAGCAAATCGAAACATATTTGAATTTTTTTTTTTACTTTAACCATCCGTAGGTCACTAACTGCTGCTTTATCTTCATCTTAAGATTCTCTCTTATTAATATATATATAAATATACTCGGAAAATTCCAATGTGAAAGGACCAAAATAAAATCAAAGTATCCTAAATTTTAATTTCATATAGTTTTCTACAGAGAAGAAATTACTTCACACAAATTTATTCCTATTATAAAGGTTTATCACACAAGCTTTATTTTACAAAGTTCATGTAGTTTACAAAATATGTAATTACATGCTCAATTATGACCCCTATTTTACTATGTACCTTAATAATTTTTGAATTGAGAGAAGCAACACTAGAGCTATTGGTGATTAACCTTATAATTTTGTTTTTGGGCAAGTGACCCTGATGACAACTGAGCTAATACATCTTCTCCAAACATCTACAGCACGATAACAGGAAGACTAAGATATCGACAGATTTAACATAATTACATCAACCTCGTAACACTATGGAACTTTAGTTGCATCATAGGCTGAACTCATGATTCGACAGAAACAACACCGGTCTTGAGTAAACGACCATGATCCCTAGGGTACCGAGGAAACATACATTAACCAGTTATAACATTAAAAAAATCTTGTATTTTTACTTGACTCTTCATTGCAGTTTTTGAGTCATTGCAAATTATTCCAATCTATGAAGTAATGAAAAAAAATAGATTCCTCTACATATGACTAATCATCGAAACTTCATCGAGATTCATGTATATATATATATATATATATATATATATTGTTAACTTCCCTACTTAGAGCCTGCCTCTAGAGGGCGTTCATTTTGTAAAGGGAAAGAGTGTGATGTCACACGATCCCCTCAGACGGGACCTGACCGAATCTCCGAGAGGAGCTGTTGTAAACGAGCGGTAGCAAGTAATGTAATAAATATTGTTGTTGTTATACAACCCGATGTGTTTTTTGTCTAAGGACAACCGTGAACTGAAATCTGAGGTGATGATGATTAGTAGTTAGTTTTAGTAGTAGTTAATGAGCTTTTTAATAATATATATATTACAATTTATGCTGCATTGAAAAATTTCTCATTAATCATTTTACCGTTACTATCGATGAAGAATAATACTAAATATTCGATAGATTCAAAATATCTTCAATTCTTAAAACTGTTTCCCAATATTTTTATACATATTTCTATAGATCAGGCAAAACATTCGAGTTGTTCAAAATTACGAATATTAAGAGCTCGAAATAAAATTCATTCTTTCACTATCTCATTAGTTCATTCCTTTATTTAGTCACTCATTCATTAGAAAGGAGATTCAAAACATACTCAGAAAATGTTTTGTTTTAAAGTGCTCCATTTGTCTCAATAAAATAGTGAATTGGATGACTAAAAAAACAATGCCATTTGTTTGCTTTTGAAATTGTATTAAAAATAATTCCTACTTCTTCTCCACTAATGTAATATCATTGTTGAATTTTTATTAATTTAATAAACTAATATTAGGGATGATAATGCGAATAATTTATTGAAATATCTCTACAATATAATCACTACTCAGAATTGAGGTATGTGGACGCATCCCCATAATACTAATTTAAAAATATAGCAGAATATAGCAATCATAGCTTCAAGATTAAGCAGTAAAAATATGCACACAATTTATTTCATTTTATTTAATAAGTAAAGATAAAGCATTTAACATAAGAAACGCTTTTCATCTTTTTTTTAATAGCCACTCTTTTCACAATATATATATATAAAAAATTGCCGTCTTTAAGTTCAAATATCCTTTTCATAATCTTTTACTATAACACAATGGAACATTTATTTAATTTCTTCAATCTTTCAAATCTTATTTTGTTTCCTTTGTTATTTAACGGGAAATTAAATGGTTTAGAACTTTTAGTTTTGAAAGTCTATCAACAGCAGTTTTTCCACTTTTTTTCATCATTTTAGTAATCAGTGAAAATGGAAGAATTTTCCAAACAAGGGCTCTTTCTTCAAATACCTTTGGATTAAAACTTTTAATTTGCTTCTAGCACATTTATTCAAATTTCAAGAAATGCTTAGAGAAATAAGAAAAATGAAATACTTTATATATTTCTAAATCTATTCACATAATATTACAGTTATTCACTTTAAGTCTTGTTCCATTAATTATCAAACTTAATTATTAATTTTTATTTTTTGTAATTGCTGAAATTCAAATATATCTTTTGTAATTGATTTTAAAAAACGATCAATTATGCTGAAATGAATTAACAAATTTATAATCAATTTATAATATATAAAGTATTAATTATGCTGATTAAAATACCTCAATATCTGAAGTGATTATATTTTACCTGCAATAGCTGTAAATAATGAGTACGTCCAACCGGTCTCGTCTTTCATCGGAATTTGTGACGTCAAAGCTGTATGAATCTGTCCACGCATTTAATAAGAGGAGATGTTTAAAATCGATTTTGTAAGAAAATACAATTTTAAAACATTTTTTTTCTTTTGAGTTTTCGATAATGAATAATCAAAGGTATCTTTATATATATAGAATATGTGGCGATTCAGTAAAGAGTCTGGCGCTGTAAAACATTTTATTTTTACGTCATACATATTTATCATTTATCAATACGACGTTCCATGTGAATCATCCATTGATCAAAATAATACTGGAAGTTTTCTTCTGTCAGCTCTTTCTGAACGCGTGTCGCTTTCTCTTTCGCAGCTTCGATGAACTTAAATATTGTTCCTTTTAATGCAAATTTCACCTTAGGAAACAGATAAAAGTCACAATGCTCAAGATCCTTTGAATAAGACGAATGTTCAATCTCTAGGATTCTGTACTCAACTAGATAAGTCTTGAGACAGCCAATGCGGAATAAGCAGGCGCTTTGTCTTGAAGGCAAAATTTGCCGTTCAGATTCTTTGTCAATTCCTACAGTCTCAGGAATCTCACGAATACTCAACCAACAATCAGATTGAAAAAAAAAAATATTACCGATTTTTTTCAATATAATCATACGTTTATGAGGTAGAAGGCGTGAAGAATCTTCAACGTCACCTCGGTCACTTGAAAAATGCTTGAACTACTAAAATGCACATGCTTGATATAAAAAACCATTATCATTTCAAAAAATTATAAGTTTCGTTAATGATTATTCCATGTTTAATGTGAAATTTCACAACAATTCGTTACCCACTTTTCATTTTTACTTTGTAACAAAAAAAAAATCTCTTATACTAACAAATGCTAAGGATATGTGGTTTTGCTTACAGAAACGAGAGATACTGCATTTGAAAAAGAAGGCTTTACGTTAAACAGTTGTGAGTTGGAGTTTGGCGTATGCGTATTTTTTAGTAGCAGCATTTTTAATAGCCCGCAATATAATTGTAATATTTTTAATATTAATATTTAATATAAATAATAATAATTTTAATAGCATTTTTTAATAGTCCACACCTCATATTTTATTATATCTATAATAATAGTATTACTGAAGGGTAAGATGTTTTTTCTGAAGTTTATGGGCTCGTTAAACTTCCTTTGAATTAAATCGACTTTACCCGTTTTCGTAATATCAAATTTTGGTGGGTTTTGATACAGATATTTCTTTACATAAGTCCAAAAAATATATAATTTAGTAAGAAACATTAAAGTGAGTTTAAAGCTAGGTATTGCATTATTAAAATGGTACAGCCATTAGGAATAACGTGAATGGGATAACGATAGATTTTCATTTATGATTGAGTAAATGTTGTTTTTTGAACTGATTTCTAATAAAAATACTTGGTCTTGATTTGTGATATAAAAATGAATTTTATTCCTTACTTTTTATATTTTTGCAATATTTTACATGTTAGATCTATATAAAAATTTGATTATTTTAATATCTAAGTTACTCATATAGATTATATTAATTGCCAAGCAAATTATCCCAATACCAATAATTTTAATTAATTTAACCTTTCCATTTTCGTCTCCCGACATTAACTGTACCATAAACATAAGAAAACAACAAGTACCTGCAAATATCTTGAATACTAACACCAATCTCATACTTAGCATAAATGATGTGTGTACTTGCTTCCACAATCCCGAATCTGATTTTTCATAAATTTACCTAGTCAGCGTCTTCAAAATTCTTATTTTTTTTTGTCCATGGACTGGTACCAACGAGAGGTTAACGAACCAAACCCTCCTAAACGGATTCCAGTTTTGTTGAAATGGAACTGCACGTAGTTCGAATTCCGCAGATGGGAGCTGGTGGGTGGAATATATCTATCGGATGAATGTTATTTGGTTGTCAAAAAGAAATGTCAAATAAGATTTATTCTGTCCCTGAAATATTTAGGAACTGTATGGAAATAAGCGAATAATTTGAATATGTGTTCTTTGTGGGATTTATTCCATGTATAAAATAGATCTTTCTACAACAGTGGGCATTCAGATATTTCTAATATGATCACGATCGACGATTTATGATAAAGGGTTGATGGTAAACTTCATTTTCGTGCAGCTCAAAATAGGTTATCTTAAGTTCCCTTTGATATTCAAATGGTTACAAAATGTTAGGAAATGAGGCAATCATTAATATAACTATACATATATATTTACTTAAGCATTTTCTTAATTCTTTTATATGATGCCTGGATATAAAAACATTAATCATTTAAACATTTACTTGCATGGAAATTTCTATATATAATATAGAATTCTGTTATTCTTCCTTAATATTCTTTATATTTTGATAAATAAACTTTTTCTGTGCAAGAGAAAAAGTATTTGTTGAATATCTATGTAATAATACAATGGTAAAAGAACAATCTAGAATTCTGGAATACCACATCTGAGACTCCTTGTTTATGTGGTATAAAACGTTCCATATAACTATTTAGTAGAGCTGTGATAATTTGTGTGCTTTTTAATGATATTTTAAGTATTCGGTACTTGTTTTTTAAAGCTGCGCCCGCCAAATTATGATTACGCCAATGTCGCCAAGCTAGTTAAAAGCGCCAAGTAAGCGGAGCGCGAAATTGAAATGTAGGAAAACAAATAACACACCAATAAATAATATAAAACTTTTTTAAATGATATTTTTATTTAATATTCTTTTATATGTTTAGTGATAAATCTCATCCTAATAAGTAATATAAAAATTTAGATATTTATTATTAATATTGACATAATTTTTAGAACATCAATCTACATAAAAGGCCACATTTCCGAAATTGTGTTCAATATTTTACAGAAAGCATTTTTTTCGCTATATATTTCCTCCACATAAATTCTGTCAGATACGATTCTGGATAATGCCGTGCCGCGCTGTTTCTTTTTAAGCCACTTTGCGGAACCCCACATTCTTTCAACATTTTGCGAGTGAACTTCCGTTGACGGATCTACAAAATTGTACTTATGGTTCACCGTGAAATCTGTAAAACCAGCATCCATTTCGCTGTTTGGTAAATTGAAAATTGTTAACGATATTTTCAAAGGCTACAAAATAGGTATTTTAAAAAAAAAAATACGAAATCAGTAACGATAAAATGCAAGCGATATTTTTCTAAAATGAAGTGCTGTTTCTTTAAGACTGCAACTTTAGGAGTTTACAATGAAACATGACAATAAATCTTACTCTTGGCGATTTTACGTCTACATCCGAAATCGTAATTTGGCTGGCGCCGCTATAATGGACAAGTACCAATTATTCTATTGAAATATAAAAGTAATTTTTCTGTTCAAGACATTTATTTCAACCTTTGTTAAATATGAATAAAATATGTTAAATATATTTGATATTATGAGATAAATATAAGCTTTTGAAAGAAAACTAGTGTTCGGTAGGATTTCAAATTTCTTATGCTTCAGTAAAGAGTGTGCATGCATCAAGGAAATTGAATTTTTTTCTCAAAGAAATATCTAATTTTTAAGAAGTAAATTCTTATATGAAAAAAGAAAAATAAATAAATTTCTAAAATTATATAGTTTTATAATTTTTGCTAAGAAAATGTACAATAACATCTTTAAAATTGATTCCCTATATTTTGTGTATTGTTTTATACATGAGTAAAAAAGGGTTTTGTATCGTTATAGAATACTATTTTTAAAAAAGGTACCTAAATGAGAATATATATTTAAAATCATACCCATTATCAACTCGAAGCAAAAGAAAAACTTTTTGATTAAAAAAACACTCTTATAGTCTTATAAAATTAACAAAACATCATTGTTAAGCAGACACAAAATATAAGATCTACAAATAAATTAAAGAATAAATGGCATAAAAAAGAAAGAGTCTAAAATTTTACTCTCTCCCCTCATGTCTTGGTACGATTAAAATTCTATAATGTTAAATATAACCAATCAATCATTTTAAATTTTCAAATTACATTTACTAAACCCAAGTTAGTAAGAGGAAAGAACTAAATGCAAAACAGATGGGAAATTTGAATCATAAGATCCTAAGACATACGTAAATAATTAAGATTTATATTGTAAAAGGTTCAAGAAAACGTTTTGATTAACATTTCCAAAATTTTGCACTGATGCCAAATTTGATGTGAATATCTACAGTTTCATCTCTATTTGGTAAGCCATAGTCAGTAGCATAAGCTAGATTAGTGTAAAGATTATCAGAATTAGTTAGCATTTGTCAAAGTCAAGATATGGTAGAGAAAAGTGTTCCTTGTAATCCCATGCAGGGTATGAAATTCGATAAATGGTTACTTTATTCTCAAAAAAACATTGTTTTAAATTACAAAAATATGATTTGAGGTAAGAGGGTCATAACGAAACATTTTAAAAAGGAAAACATTAACCACTTGCATAAGCAATTGCTTACATATCAACTACTTGTTTGAAATGTTAGAAATATGTAAGGAAAAGTATGCCTGACCATTGTCCATGTGATTAGCAGATTTTACAAACCAGGATATTAGAAAATATTTTAAGAAAACATTACATATGTGAAGAGTAATGAAGTTAGAGATATCAAACATCCTTCAAGGCTTGACTGCTGAGTCACCGAGTCAACTTACGCAATTACTAGATATACACAAACCAGAAACTATATCCAGTTGTCTTCTGACTTCTCATGACTTCTGAGTATGCGCAGTTACAATTCTTAACACCACTTATTACGCTCGCTAGAGTGAAATATGGACTGAAAGAACCAAAAGTTGTAATTTCTGTCTCATGTTTTGCTACCATATCTGTATCCTCTGTATCCACTTATGTGTTGTCAGCTAATCTTTTGTCTGCTTTCAATTTGATGTTCGCTTGCTCACTTGTTAATGAATAAGCTTTTTTTAAAAAAATGTATAGTAAAAATTACCAGAAACACTTATGCACCTTTCAGGTGCTATTCTATTGAAGAAGACTTCATATAAGAAATTATTGGACGCTGGATATCATGGAATTGGTGTACCAAAGTTTGACATTCCACCTATTTAAAACCTCCATTGTCATAACATGGAGGAGAAGATCTATTATTCTCCAGGAACTGTAACTTAGGAGATCCTCCTTGTTTGGGCTTGATATTGTTCATCTTAAAGCTTATTTTCCCCCTAGATATGGATAGTTATGGGATCAAAGCCGATGTATTTTGCTCTTGTTTCGAATTTGCTTCTCCATCTTTATCAGGTGTCATTTCAATCTGTCTAACAAATATATTGGAATCAGTGCTTTACTCGCATGATGAAGAGATGGAGATTTGTCTATGTTAAGTTGTTAACAGTTTGGCAACAGTTTGTTACAGTTAACAAACTGTTACAAACTATTACAAACTGTAAAAAGTTTTACAACAGTTGTTAACAGTTTGATTTTGCCAAGCCCAGTCATATATGTCTCACAAGTAACCCCCTACACTGAAACTTCTCTAACAGTTACAGGAGGAATGTCTGATTTATTTTCACTGCCAGAAGTATATACAATTAAATTGTATTGCATCAACAACTACAAGCTCCTGATCTTTATGAACGTCATTTGGCAAATTAACAACAAATGTTTATTATTCTGTGTTTTATTCTTACAGATTTTTTTCTTTGACCAATTTAGATCAGTTTCCCACCCAGCTATCACAATGGAGACAAAATCGGAGCTTGGAGGGGTGGTGGTGGTGGGACACTAAAATAAAAACTCTAATTTATACCAATGTTTTAGAATAATTAGCCCCCATACCGTTGTAAGCTGCGTTGAAGATTTTTAGTAGTGCTTCCATAACTTCGAATGTTACCGACTTACAGACTTTGGTTAGAACACTTACATATTTTTTGGTTCTAGGCGTGTATAACACTCGAAGACGAGGAATGGGAGGAGTCATGAAAGTTATCCTAGGAAAAAGGAGTGTATACATGCTTCATAGCGCCTATCAGACAAATTAAATTATCAAAATAGGTGTTCTACTTTACTATAGTTAACGTTTACTCATCATTTATAAAAGGCACTTAAAATGACTCACATCGTTTATTAATTTTATTGCAAAAGAGAAAACGATTTGAAATATATTCTTATCTAGGATCACCTTTACTAAGAAATGTATAATACTCAGGAGACTCCTTGAAATTTTTTTAGTATTTTCTTCGCTCCTTTCGGAAAAGTTGAATTACTGAAATAATTACTAAATTTAACCAGAGAATTAACTACAGGTCTTTTATATTTCCAATCAGTATCCATAAAAGTGATAAGTTATATGTCTTTGGTATGATACTGTTTTGATATTTACTTTAAACACAAATTTGAGTTTAACTGTATCAAAAGGGCCAAATGATCTATATACTTCCGACTACAAACGAAAATAGAAAATAATAAAAAAGAATGACGCAAATGAGAAGGTTCTCCAGTAAATTCATTTAATTTATTTAGAAAACAAAATTAACATTAACTTTTGCTCAATTTACAAAACGGAGGAGGATGAGAAGCAGTGATCCAAGTATATATTTAATGAATAGCTTTTTTTGAGTGTGTGGAAGTTATGTGCTTCTCGTGAATGTGTATGTCTGCGTGAATTTGTCCATGTGTGAATATATGTGTGTCAAAATCATGGCGAGCTTCAGTGTGATACCAAGAGGGATCCATAGTATCCAAAAAGGGAAAGAATGCGACTTTTCCTCCATAAAATTTCAATTAAATTTCTGAAACTTTTACGTTCAATGACCCTTTTTGTGAAAGTTCAAATAATCCTAGGATAACTATCACAATTATAACTTTTTATTCCATGATCGTAGGAACCAATTATCAATACGTAATCGATCGAAATGATTATTGTATCTTATTCTTTATTTAACAAAAGAGACACTCAAACATGCAAAGTTTAAAGGATTTAAGAAATAAAATATTTATATATCATAGAATTTTCTCGATTTTAATTTTATATATTAATACCGCTTCAAAATGTATTGGTTTTGCTCTTTGGTACAGAAATTAAGTAACAAACATGGGTGTACCCAAAATAAGTTCCAACCCACGCCTATAAAAAGGAACTTTCTATCTGAAAACCGAAAATATCTCATGCAAACATATATTTTGAGATCATAGTCAAATACCGAGACATTAATTAATTAAAACTTAATACGTTTTTCGTAGTTCATTGCTTAAACACTAATAAGACATTATATCCAGAGTTTTATTTTTCTTCAGTCTGAGGCTGGTTGAATTCTACATTATAGGAAATTCAAATAAATATTTCTTATCTGTCAATAAAATATGACCACTTCAACAATCACGTTAAAAAATGTGGCTTTTTGTCCTTTTCATTCCCCTCCTCAGGTAAAAAGGTTTTTTTAAAGAATTACATTCTTTTCTAAAAAAAATTGAATAAATAATTAAATAAATAAAAACGACGCACCATGAAGTTATCTGATTGTAATGCAATTTCGTATGCAAAGGCATTTGGACTGAACATGCAAATGATTAAAATTTGGAGTCCAATTAATGAATATCGAGAGCTACAGCGCATCGGAACTGCGCACTCAGCAAATTTACATAAAAATCAATTTTTAATCTGATGGTCAAATTTTTTGTTGCATTGCAATTAAGGATATTTTCAACGACTAAAAAACTGCCTTGCTGTAGGATTCGAGCTCATTACGAGCAACTGTCAGAAATTGAAAGAGGTTGTATCATTAGATTGAAAGAGGTAGGTTAGGCAAATAGGACTATCGTTCGTCCTATGGGTCGAAGCGATGTGGCGATTAGGAGAAACTGGCAAGAATGGGTGGACAATGGCAAATTTCAGCGTCGTGATGGTAGCGGTTGAGCTAGGGCCACAGCAGATCGGGATTACAAAGTGACTGTCAGATCAACTGTCAAAGCGTCTGATTCATCGTTATCAACCATCAGACTTGCGACAAACACACGAGTGTCCACCATGACTATTCACAGACAGCTGATAGAGTGACCGACCGTTACACAATTTATCTTTCACGCCTGCACACTGTCGAGCCAGATTATAGTGTGCTTGGCTCGATCAGGTTAGAATGATGTTGACTGAGGACGAATAATGTTTAGCGACGAATCTCGCTTCCAACTGTGTCCTGACGATCTTCGAAGACTTGTCTGGAGACGCCAAGGGCAGCTTGGTGATTCTGCTTTCACTATTGCACATCATACAGGCCCTCAACCAGGAGTTATGGTCCAGGGTGCCATTTCCCTTGATACCCGGACCCCTTTGTGTGTCATTGGAAGCACACTTACAGCACAGCGGTAAGTCGATGGCATTCTAAGGCCTGTTTTGCTACCTTTCCTTTTGCAGTACCCTGACCTTATTTTTTTACCAAGATAACCACATATGGCACGTGTCGCTATGAATTGCCTTACAGCTTGTCTAACGCTTCCTTGGCCAACCAGATCTCTCTCCAATCGAGTATGTCTGGGATAGGATGGGAAGGCGATTGAGTCTTCCTGAGAATGTTGATGACCGACAATTTTAGGAAATTTGGCAAGAAATACCGCATGAGACCATAAGTGAGTTTTATTACTCTTATGTCACGTCGTGTGGTAGCAGGCTAGATGTGGATCAACACTTTACTGATCTCTTTATCTTATAATTTTGTAACTCTAAAATAAATCATTCAATTTTTCTGAAATTTTAATCATTTTCTATTCTGTACAATTTTCCTCTGTGCCAATTTTTGTCTCTCGGATAACTCCTTCTTGGTGCGTCGTTTTTTTCTTTTCTTTTCTTTTTTTTTTTTTTCTTTTTTTTCTTTTTTGTTATAGAGTGTAGTTACAAATTATAACATTTGCCATTTTTCATCGCATTACATACTCCAATATAAAACTAGAAATATAGTGTTGTAATTATTATTTCCTCCTATTCTGTTTTAGAAATACGTTAAAATATACTTGCTGCAAACGATTTATTCACTCCATTTTATTATATTTCATTGTTAACAATTTTTAATTCAAATTCATTACTCTACTATAATATGTTTGTGTTTATTAAGTTATATTAATATTTTATTTACATTTATTATAAGTTGATAAACGTGTCCTTTAAATTATATTAACCACATTTAATATTTGTTGTGCTATACTTAAGGGAAATGAAGATCTTCATATAAGAGACATTGGGAAAACTTAATAAAATTTCTGAAAAGAAAAGTAATAAAATTATAATTATCGCTTTTGTACAGCTTTGTTCTGATATTCAGATGAAATTTGTAGTCTATTATTTTATTTTCTGTTGTTTATATCTCATTACAGCTTAGAGTTTTTATAAAATTAATATAAGTTTATCAGTTTACATATTATGACAAATATGTTTCTAATTTTAATCAAACCACATTGAATTTATTTACTGAAACAAATATCAAAAAATTAATTTATTAATGTTAGGATAAATTATGTGTAAACCGAGTTCAAAAATAAAATGAATTGATTAAAATTATTTAATCAAGTCATTATACTATTTTCATCTTTATTTAACAGAAGGAAACAATAATATTCCTTAAAGTTATTTATCACATTTTAATTAATCATAAGCAAACAGAACAGCACAAGTTTAACCAATGGTAAAATTTAATAATGGAAACTTACATGGCTTGTAATACTCTTAAAATCCTTTCCGCTTAAGAAAGTTTTCGAGAAACGTTTTTAAGGCTGAAGTTCACTCAATAGATACACCCAAGAACAGTACACAAATATAAAATATTTATTTCTTGTAGGAGTAGTTTTTTGGACTATTGATTGGTTGAGAAAACCCATTTTTGGAAACCAAAGCAACATTCTTTAGAGTAATGACCTTCAGGCATGTCTTTTGTTTTCACGTTCTTTAGCAAACGATTAATCACGAAAAAGATTATAGCTTCGGCAGTGAATTTAAGTTGTCCAAACACAGCTTCGAAGCAATTTCACATCAACTTAGCACTGAACAAACAATGAATTCTTCTAAGAAAAATTTTGCCAATAAATCAAATGACTCACAAAGTTCTTACTTTTTTTAATGAATGCTTATGCATGTATCTTAAATAAAGAAACACAAATAAAATACTTTGGACTTGTGTGTCTTTTTGACGAAAATCGTGGATTTGATTTGCTAATATTCGGAAATAATCGTCGCCCTGCGTGTCTGCGGTAAGACATTTTAAAAAAAATATTTCCATTGTTTATTTTGAAGAATGTTTATTAATGAATCATTTTGTCAATTATGGATATTTAGCCTAATTTTTTCAGCGTTTTTTATTTTACTTCATAAAGGAAGTTACATGACTCAAATCAAAACTCTGCATGAAATTAGTTATGTCAAATGTCATCGTGCAGAAAGGTAAGTATTTATTTAGTGATTGATTTTCATTGATACTTAATTCTTCATTAAAGTACTTCGAATAAATTCATTTAAAATTATTTGTTGCTAATGCTTTGTTTAACACAATTGATTATGTTCATGTTAATCAGTTGTACTTTATCGCTTTATTTATTTTTACTTTTTTATTTGACAGATTTTTGATATCTTTACGTCTGAACATTTTAAAGGTTTTATTCTTACAACGTTATGCATTTTTTAATAAAACACTTGAGTAGAGTGCTTGTTTAAATACATTTAATGTAAATCTTGCAATAAAGTAAATTTTTTGTAGAAGAAAAAAAAATGGCAATCAATTATTTTCTTACTTTTTATGTGAGGATTAACAACATTAGAAAGGAGATAAATCAAATTATTAGCATGGGTACATATATTTCAATCACATGTTTATTTTCTGAAGAAATAAAGTAAATAAAAATTAAATTTTCTTTATTAATGTAATTTTAACATAAGCTAACATATTTTTAAATACATATTTGAGTTAGAAAATGTCTCCAACTTTGGTAACGAGCTCATTTGACGATGTAAGATGTTAGTGTTTATATTGAGTAGTCAACATTTCTATAAAGAAAAGAGCATTTCTTCTTCAAATTCTTAATGCAATTTCATACGCAAATCTTTCTGAAGTACAAAACAGGGCCAGTGTTAACAACAAAAATGATAAAAAAGAAAATTCTGCCATAAAAATCCATTATTAAATTAAGTGTGTATTAAAAAAAAGAAAATGAAAAATTATCAAATTAGAAAATAATAATCTTTTCATGTATTAACATAAGAACATGTGATTAAATTTCAAATTGAAAATATACCTTATCAATGTAAATATACTTAAAGCAAACAAAATTATTGTAATCATGTTGGATTCTAATATCAGTCTTTTGAATCTGACCTCACGTATCATTTATTTTATGTCCACACATTTTTGTTGATGTAATTTTTCATAACAACAACATGTAATAACAAGTTAATAAATTACTAACTTCAATACATTATGTCTTTAATTTATCCTTAGATAAATAATGTAAATGTTTAATTTCTGAAAATACGTGATCTACAGGAGACTTAAGATTTCGAAAATTGATTTCAATCTTTAACAATATCTGTAACACAAATAATACAAATACAAATCTAAAACATTTAGAGTTGTTCTATTTCATTGCACCTATCCACAGAAATGCAGTATAAGTGTTCAATTTTTTGACTAAGGGCGAAAATGTGAGACTAAAGTTTTACGAAATGGATCATAACAATATTGGTAACACAAGTATTACACAAAAACATTTAAAATTGTATAATTTCTTTGAACCTATTCATATTGTTTGATTCTAAATGTACGTGATAAACCGTTGAAAATAGGTATTAAAAAAAACTCCGCAAGTAAAAATACCCCACATTATTAGCGCAAATAACTTAAAAAAAATATAAAATAAAATAAAATAAAAAAACACTTACAAACTCTACTGATTCTTTAAAAAAGTTTTCGATGATATTATAAATTCGCTCATTATCCTTTAAACACATTTTTCTATTTAATCGTATAAGAATTACGTTTCAACATACCATATACTGTTTCTTTTCAAAAAAATTAATTTAGGATGAAATATGTGTAGGAAAGCATTGTGTGTGTGTTGATACAATTTTAAGAACTTAACTTATTTAAAAATGTTTCTTCAAAATTTCAAAATTCCCCTCTTCCACTATATATAATTTCTCTATCATGAATTTCTTCTAACACTCTCAATAATGTTTTATATAACTTTAAGGATCCATCTTAAAATAATTTTCTTAATTTTAGTCATTTATTGATATGTATGTTTACATTAAGCAAAAATATCACATCGTATACATTTTATTAAAAAACATTACCCATTTTGATGTCAATTGGACCCCAAATTTTGTTACTTATAATATATAAAACACGCTAAGAAATGATAGTGTTTATAAATATTTGTGTAAGGAGTAGCATTTATGTGCATTGATTTTTTTTAAAACAATGCAAAACCAATAAAGAAATTTTAAAATTTATAACTCTGAAAAATATAATTATTGTGTGCTACCATTTAAATTAAAATGATAATTTAAACTATTATCTGTATGAAATTTGGTGTATTTAACTGCATCTTCATGTACCTTCATTTTCGTTCCATAAATATACGATTTTTGGATATTCAGTAACGAGACTGACGCTGATACAGAAGTTCACATGTACTAATCGCCAGAGACCAACAGCTGTTTAGCGTGAAGTCTTCTTTTTTCGGAAGCAGTGTCTCTCGCTTCTGTTAACAAATTAGTATAGCTTTAGCCTCCTTTCCCATTAGATTTTGTTTCTTGTTTCGCCGGAAAAATGATGAATGAGCAGCGAATTGTTGTAAAATTTAACATGAAACTTGAAAGATATTGCGAGTAGAATATATAATTTATTAAAAGAAATGCATGGTAATAAATGTTTATCAGATTCACGTGTTTTTGAGTGTTTTAAATGTTTTCAAGATAGCCGAGAAGACAATGAAGATTATTAACACTGGGTCAGCCTCCCACATCAAAAATGGATGACAATATTGAAAAAAATTGGTTATCTGGTGCGATCATTGGATGTCAGTTAAGTATTCATGCGATTGCTGAGACTCTAGGAATTGACGAAAAATCTGTGTGGCAAATTTTTCCACTGATACAATGCGCCAGCTCATTCCACATTATCTATTTCAAGAGGTTTTTGTCAAGAACTGAACTCCAGAGATAGATCATCCTACTTATTCGATGGATCTTGAGCCATGTTACCTATATCTGTATCTTTAAGGTGAAATCTGCACTGAAAGCAACACGATTTGATTCCTTTGAAGCTATGAAAGAGAAACGACATGCGTATTGAAGAAGCTGACAAAACGAAAATTCCAGCACTATTTCGTATAATGGAAGATTCGCTTGGAACGTTGTAGGTATATTAGATGATATAGGGTATGGTGAAGATGATAATAAGTAAATTTGTATGATATATATATAAATAAACTGTTTTACTGAGTCAGTCTTGTTATGTAATTACCACATGTTATAAACCAAAAGTTTGACATTATATCTCATATGTTTTTCAGTTATAACATCATCATAAATAAACACTGAGAATATAAGAAATTAAACGCAAACATGTTTTAAGGCATTCTCCTATTTCTTAATAGATTACACACACATGAATCATATTTTATGCTATAATCATTATTTATTTTGCGTTTCAATTTTAAGAATCACATAGAATTCCTTTATACAACTATATTTAAACTCATCAGTGAAGTGTCTCCATAGCTGTAAAAATACGCCAAATAAATGCGAATGAATTTGCAAGCTGGGTGAATAAAATAAGCATCAGTAAAATCTTCAATGTTCTTAATTGAAAAGAGGCTTCGACTGCAAATGTTATCTTCTATGATTAAAATTTTCTTTGTAGACTCAAAAATTTGCATTTTCAATTACAAGGAATGTGATCTCATTAAATTCATTGATTTTTTTTATAATGCTCTCTCATTGTCCAAAGGATAGGAATGATTTTAAAAAAAAAAAATGTTTGTGAAAGAATAATTTTTTTTCATATTTCACTGGGATCACAAAAGCAGAGAAGGAAATAATATCATTTACCACAAAAGTATTCCATTGCTTGAATTTCACAAGCGTTAGTTTGAAGGTATAATACTTATTTTAATAAGAAATTCAGTCATTATTTCTCTTTAGTTAACTTGATGCATGGCAGTAAACAAAATCATATCATTATATGCACTGTATTTTATTAAATAATCGTATTCAAGATGGCCGTGAATATGTTGAAGATAATTCTCGTCCGGTTCACTCTTCTACGTCAAAGACGGATGACAATACCAAAATAAAAGTATTCTGGTTCAATCTGACCTTCTGTTACGTATTCTTCCGACTGCTGAGACTGAAAAAATTGATACAGATTCCGCAAAGCAAATTTTACATAACAACTTTAAAGTGCAAAAAGTTTCTGCCCAAATAGTGCCTAAGATTCTCACGATTGAGAAACAAGAAACTCGCAAAAATTCTTGTACTAACGCTTTGAATGCCTTTGAAAATGACCCAAACAAAGCGGTAATCTATGCACTTGAAGAACCCACCTTCATTGTGGGCCAAAAAAACTCGAATGAGCAAATCAAAATTCAAAGCAATGATGATTTTTTTTCCTCAATATTCATTAGATTTTGTATCTTCACTCGGTTCCTGAAAGTCAAATTTGTCATCAACATTGCTACCTTTTCGTTCTTGCTGAACTCTGTGAAAGAATAAAGAAAAGAAAAACTCCATTTATATATATATATATATATATATATATATATATATATATATAGTGAAGGGCAACTTAGACCGCATTGTCTGTCAAGAAGTGCTTATCCAAATACAGCACCTCATCAATAGACCATCAACCTTACTTGCCAGACCTTAAGCCATGTGACTGATAAACCTTTCTTAAGGTAAAATCTGCATTAAAAAGGAACCAGATTTGAGTCCATTATAGCTGTGAAAGAAAAAGAGTCACGAGAACTGAATGAGATGACAGAAGGTTACTGATCCAAATAGATCGTTGTAATATAGAGCAAGGATGTATATTGAACGTGATAATAAGTAAATATGTACGAAATCAGATTAAAATGTTCTACAGTGTCCGCCTAGTTACTTAGTAGCTACACCTTGTAAAGGGAACAAAACATAAGATTTGAACAAACCACTCGTAATGAATGTTTAAATCACTAAAAATAGCTATGTGTTTTGAGTTACTTTTAGAATTAAAATGAAATTTAGTTACAATAACCTTTTTTATTTAAGAGAAAATGACACAAAATTGCTGAAAGCTCTGATAACAATTACATGGTCAGATTCCGAACTAGTTTTCTTGCCTTTTTTTAATTTTACTTAATCAATCTCTTTTTTCTCACACATTCAAAAGTAATTTATCAATCGAAAGACAATAATACAAAGAATACGAAATAATAAGAATTTTTTTTTTAAAATCAATGGCTTATTCCTCTTTGGGTTATCGATTGCCTTTAAACACCTTCTAGTTTGCTCTTTAATAAGTTTTCAAAACTATTTCACCTCAGCTACCTTATATACTATCTATTTAGTTTATTAATCGTAGATAAAGCAGATTGTATAAATACGTGACTTTTGTGTACTCATATTCAATAGCGTTAACAATAAGTATCGACTATCGTTAAGAAAAATAGCTGGTGTTTCAAGTAATAGATTCGTTGGAGTCCTATACATAAAGGTTATTTAGAATGACCAGAATTCCACTTCTCTTCAGAATTATAAGTCTCAGTAGAAAGAAAAGTATGATTTGGATTAATCTCTGTGTTGAAAAAGAATCATTGTTGTGATTTCTTTTATCAATTCTTTCTCTACTGCGAGATTTATGTTTCAATTTGTATTTATGAAAGCCAAAACCCTCTGAGAAACTCATTGATCATGGGGTTTCTTTTCAACTTTTATGTATGTACTCAGTTTTTTATTTTCTTTCTTACTTTTTTTCGTTTGAATTTTTTTCTTACATACTTGATTTTTTTCAGAATCGTACTTTAGTAAAATTATTGTATTTTGAAATTGCTTGGTAAAAATATGTAAGCATTTTAAGCGAAAATTCGAAACAATAGTGCATATAAAAAAAAATTCCATTTCATTGAAACTATTCTCAAAAAACATAATGTAATACTCTATTTCTAAAAATGTGAAACACATGTGAGACTAAAGAGAAACAAAAAACAACATTAATAATACAAAAACAAATAATAAATCTTTGCAAAGCAATAACATTTCAAAAGATACTCAGAAAAGTAGTTAGTGAATTTTAAAAATATTCTTATAATATATTTAAATGCAAATGACCTTGAAACATCAAATTCACAATATAATGTGCTTGGGTGATTTTTGGTATACATATTATATACATTTCAATGGCAATACGTTAGTTCCTTGCATATTTTATCCGATTGCCATTCATTATTTTCGGACATTTTCGGTGCCGTCTGCATGGTTCAAAAATGCTCCGAGTCCTACTTATTTTATCTTTTTCAGCTAAATATAATCAATATAAATATTATTTCAGTCCTGTAGGATAAATAGGCAAATATAATTTTAGTAATTGTAATGAAAAATAATTAAAAATGATTGTCATACACAGTGTATTCAAAAAGTTCCAGGACTGAATGCACACAGACAACATAACACAGCAAAATTAAGTTTATTTAATATCAAGCTTCTACATAATCCCCCTGCACTTCAATACAACGTTTGGATCTTGTATAAAGATCTTTGAACGCCTTCTGGAACGCCTCGACTGCAACACTCTGCAGGTCCCTTGTCACTGACGCTTCGATGCCCTCTACCGACGCGTACCGCTGTCCCTTAATCTTCAATTTCAACTTTGGAAACAGAAAATAGTCCGGAGGGGACAGGTCAAGTGAATATGGGGGGTGGTCGATGGTTACAACCTGCCTGCGCGCCAAGAATTGCTGAACAATGATGGATTTGTGTGACGGTGCATTGTCATGCAAGAGACACCAGTTTCCACTGTCCAACATTTCGGGTCTCACACGCCGCATTCTTTTCAGTAGCCGGTGTAGCACATCCTTGTGAAAGCCACCAGTGACAGTGGACCCTTGTCGAAGGAATTCGTGATGGATAATTCCTCGACTGTCGAAAAACACGAGCAGCATCGTCTTTGTTTTTGATTTTGACGCACGAACTTTCATCGGTCGACCCTTTCCCGGACTTGTCCACTCCGAACTTTGGCGTTTAGTTTCCGGATCATATTCGAGGCACCACGACTCGTCTCCGGTGACGATGGTTTTCAAAAAGTTAGGGTCTTCAATGGCCGCAGCAATCAAATCTTCGGAAGAAGCAATTCGGTGTTCTTTTTGCTCCGTAGTCAGAGTGTGTGGCACAAAGCGCGCACGGAGTTTTTTTTCTTTAAATCCTCCGTCATTATCATAAAAACAGACCCTACACTCACGTTTAAAGATTCCGCAATCATTTCTATCGTCATTCGACGGTCTGAGCGCACCAACGCTTGCACTCGCTCGACATTTTCATCAGTCCGACTCGAACGTGGACGACCACACCTCTCATCATCGTCTGTCGCTTCTCTTCCATCTCTAAACATTGCAAACCACTCAAACACACGCGAATGACTCATAGCCTCGTCACCATGAACAGTTTTAATCATTTAATAGGTTTCTGTGGCCGTTTTACCCAATTTAAAACAAAATTTAATGTTCGTTCTTTGCTCCATTTTTTAACGATAACACGACCACTATGACAAACACACTCGAGTGAACGCTGAGAAGTTGGAACTCATCCAAACGGAATAAAACTTCGCTCATGAGTCGGAGAAGGTTGTTGCTACGCGCTCCATGAATTGCGCAGAGATAACGCTACCTGTACTGTTTTACTAGCGGCAGCCCTGGAACGTTTTGAATACACTGTGTATTTCGGTATCACTGGGGTTTCCATTCAGGAACGAATATACGAGGATCATTCAATATAGCCTTAGAAAATCCAAGAGATGGTGCGCGGGGAATCGAAAGTGATTTGTTTTCATAAGCACAGTGACACATTACCTAGATGTATAGTTTTCAGTTACACGTATTTATGATCGTGACGCCTATCAAATCTCCACCACCTCTTCGTCACAACTTTTCCTGCCAATAAGGTCACCTTCACCTTTTTTTGGAGCAGATTCAATGGTAGTAAGCCAGAAGTTTTAATTGTTGCTTCGTTTCCAGTGTGCAATGGTGAATTTATTTTGATATCGATCGTGACTGTTCAACGCGGTAGCAAAAAAACTTTGATTGGACAGCAAGTTACTACCAAATCCAAAATGAATTATGAATCGTTGTCAAATTTCTTTCGACTCAATTTAAGAATGGAATGTACCCAATGGTAACAACCATTTATCTGAATGTTGTCATCTGCTTTCTAGTACAAGCACTTTTTTCCCAACCCTTGCAGGAAGAAATATCAACTTACATGGACAATATTATTATTACATTTGCATTAAATTTGTTGTTCCAAATACTTAAATTATTAGAAATATTATTTTTAGTATTTTTTTCTTACTGCCATATGCAGCATTAACAAAAATATGTAATAAGAATTGGACATTTTTTTAAGAATTGAATTCATGATAAAAATAAAACTGTTTAAGTGTTAAGCAAAAGTTTCATGCTTTTAAATATGTATAGTATTCAAATTTAAGATAAACTTTCTTTAATCTCTAGGTAACTTGAAATAAACTCACATATGCCTAAACATTCATTTAAATAACGAATTGAAACACAATACTAATTTTCATTTGAATATTAATACAAAATTATTGGAAAATTAATCAGTAAATTATCGTGGAATTTTTTACACAATTGCATCTTCTCTTCTTCTAGATCTCTAAATTTTAAAATAATTATTAATAAAACATTTAATTATAGAGCCTCAAAACTTTGCAGATATATTAATATATGAAATCTGAATTTTAATATAATTTAAAATACATAAATAACACATCCTTTAAAGTGCTTGTACACATATTGAAATATTTTTGACTATGGTACTTTAACTTATGTAAATTTGAGGAGCTACACTTAAGTGGATATTCAGATTTTAAAATGTTTAAGTACTTGCTATTCAACGCAAATCATAAAGTATGATTACAGCTGCTAATTGCCTACTGACGTTATTGTTCAAGGATGGATAGAATAGAGGAGTCTGAAATCAGTATAATTCATACTTAAGCAAGCACTTACAAAAAGCCAAAATGAAATCAATTTTTAGCCTGTAGGATTTTTTTTGCAATTATTTTCAGATTTGCGTAATTTAATGCTTACAGCAGAAGTAGGTTTGGAACCACTATTGTGCCCCATCCCCCTTTCATAATATTTCTACAATCCATGTAATCTGCAATATACAACAATTCATGCATATAGGTCATTTACAAACTGTAGACATGGTTAGATAAACAGTTGCGACTGACAACATATGCGTATGTATATGAAATATATCGTATATGTAAAGGAAAATTGACTCAGTCAGTCGCATTCATTTTCATTAAAGTGCATAAAATGTGAAAAGAATCACATTTAAAATTAAATGGACATTTATATTAAATGCAAAACATAAAGGGCACAATTTAAGGAATGTCTTAGTAATCTATAGAATATCAAAAAGAAATCGTTATAAATATTCTAATATTTAAAAAAAAGTTTAGTGATGTTAATTTAAATTTGAATGAGGATCAAAATTGCCGAAGTTATAACACACATCTGTAAATTTACTAAAGAAACATATATTTGTTCCAGATAGAATTCTGTAAATAGAATGCAAGAAAAAGTAAGGAAGAAATGTCAAGAAAGAAGATTGAATATACACGAGAATGATTCAATAAGTACCAGTGTTTGACGACAGATGATACTACTAAGGCAAGCTGAAGCAGTGTATGTGGTTAAATTTGTTCAATGGCACAAAAAAAAATTAGCACTAATTATCAGGTTAATTTTCGTTTTCAGTCGCTTTGAGTTGTCATAATGGATGAGGTCATAATTCATCATTATACAAAGGAAACTAAGAAATAATCAAAATAATGGATTGTCTCTAGTGAATATGCTCTAGAGAAGACAAAAATGTACTAAGCAGTTGCTAAATTCATGACAATTGTTCGGCATTGACAATTTCAAGTGAATCATTTATCAATTTTTTCACAACATTTTTGCAATTGGGTCTCATCTCTTAGAATACAGAAAATAAAAACATTATACAGTTTGGTTAATCCAATAAACCATATATATAGAATTACAAATTTACTATCATTATCTATATATTTGAAACTTGGAAAAAATTGTAAAACTTTAGCGGAAAATTTAGTGCACCATATAAATAAAATGAACACATTTTTAATTAAGAAAATTTTATCTTTTTTATAGCTTCCTTTATACTGTTTCTTTATTTGAATCAGGTTTGATGGGCTTTGGTGATAATTCGATGTTTTTAAGAGAACACATGCTTAAGAATTTTCGATAGTTAACCTGTTGCACGATGAATTGTGAATAAATTGCATATGGGATAATAAATGTCCATGTGAGTATCTGAACCCAAAAGCTAATATCAATGCAAAACCAATTTTATTTATCGAAAAAATTTAGAAGGGAGTGATTCCCAACATGTATCTCCCAAGCTTAAGGAATTTTCATCAGTGGCTTCAAACTGTCTTCTGTAGACTTGAATTTGTTTGTCCATATTACCCAGTTTTTGAAGTCAATTACTTCCATAATCAGATATTCCTGGGAAATAATCCATCTTACGAATATTCTCAGCGGATATCAATATATGAAGTATAGTCAACTGTCCAATTCAGCAAGAAAGGAGTAAGAAACATAATGAACTTATGGAATTAATAAATATACGTCAACAACCAGGTTATGTAAAGGCGAAAAGGCAGTAAAAGTTTAAAAAAGAATAACCACAGGAATGATTGCGGATCACTCAGTAAAGGGTGTCATCTAGGAAAAGTTTAAAGAGTTAGATACAAAACACTCCCCTTAATTAGTTGGCAAGAATACCTACCGATCATCTTAATTAAGAAATGCTTACTGCGTCACTGATATTTTCAAAGTGGATCACTGGGTGACCCGTAGACCATAATTTTCCGGCCATTGCTCCAGACGATGATTTATTTGGAATGCAAAGGGCATCATATTCATGGATTTTATACAAATAGTAAAAAAATATAGTGTTTCTCCTTCTTCAACAAAAGGATTAGTTATTCTTTATAATATACGTATATTTACATAAACCACAGGGAAAAATAAAGATTTCCATTTCCAAAGTAAATAAGTTGATTTCAGACGATAAGTTGATTTCAAAATCAGACGTATTTTCCGATCACATTCTTCCTCGAAGACCAACGTCCATTTACTTCTAGAGAAAAGCATGCTTGAAGGAAATAATTGGC
Organism: Nephila pilipes; assembly: GCA_019974015.1. NCBI lineage: Eukaryota > Metazoa > Arthropoda > Arachnida > Araneae > Nephilidae > Nephila > Nephila pilipes. The sequence goes on along the minus strand of BMAW01116367.1, from coordinate 7,200 downwards.
CAATCAAAGTAAGTCGTCGCAGTAGTTAGACACTTCACAGTCATTGTGAAACACTACCACGACATATTCCATTAAATTTCCTATTCCTAACACATGTACTCTTTCAATATCCTGCATAGAAGCATCATAGGGCAACATGGATACACCTCACGCCTATTTACCATATATATTAATTCAGAAAAGAAAGTTAATCCGCCATCTCGTGGTCATAAAATCTATATTGACTGAAAGAGAGTATAATCGGGATGGATTGTAAATGAGAAATGTTAACATAATAATAATAATGCTTAATTTAAAGACATTCCCAATTAGGCCAGTTTTTAAGAAGCAAGGTCCATCTAAAGGTAAAGTGCTGTACCTCTATGACCAATTTCAGGGGATTTGAGAAAAGTGTTGTATAGAGTAGATTTTATTTCAAACATTGTAAATCATTTAATTCTTTTATACATATGATATTTTAGGGATTTGATTAACCCTTTGATGGTCAGGATAACCAACAGTTTTAGCTCACTTTTTACATTCAATGTCAGTCAGAAATTGTACCCATTTATATCAAAAACTTCAGACAAGCTGAGCTCATCAGAACTCATTAAGTTGCGCTATTCGCATGCGAGTTGAGCTCGTTTATAACCATAAAAGGGTTAAATAGCAATTTAATACTTCATTGTTTAAATCAAAAGGTTTCGATTAATATGAAGCAATTATTTGCTTATTTTGAGAATTTCCAAACGCCTTTCATCCAGAAAATTAAGGTACATAATTTATATTATTATATTCTTGATTTAAACATACATTAACTTATTTTTACTGCGGTTTATTTGAAAAAAATTTCAGGGAAGGTAAGTGAAAAATTATGTTCTCATAGATGCGCTAAATCACTCTCTTTGACCGCATACCATTTGACGGTAAGAAAATAAGAGGGTCAAATAAACAGTTATCACTCAAAAGGGATATTGCAAATCGTAGGGCTGCACGTCTAAAATCAATCACGTGCTCATCTTCACAACATTTCCTTATCCCTCTACCCTTATTCTCTCAAGAAATGTTCCATAAAAGCGTAAGACTGCTTGTAAAGTTTTCCGCTGATGTTGAAAGAGACGAAATGCAAAAAGGAATGTTTTATTTTCCTGTTTCTATTTCTAAATGGATTGTTATGTTGCTTACGTAAGAGTGATTTATTCTTGTGGAGGGGGGGGACAAAACGTTAATATTTTCTCAATAAAACGTGGATATTGAATTTGTTATTCAGATGTATGAAGTACTGGATAGTACTCATAGAAACTCCCATACACACAATATGTGAAATTTTTGTACAAAAACACAGGACCTTAATAAGAATTATTTTTATGCTAATTGTATAATCACTTTTAACAAAACATAGTGAAAATATGAACCTACGTTTATTACAAATTTTCAAAATGTCTGCCTCTTTCTTGTAATGAAAGTTCAAATCGTTGATGCATATTTTTAAAAACACATTTCGAAATGTATGAGGGGGATTCTTGAATCTGTGAGTTACATGGAACTTGATAAAGATGGTTAAAGTTTAATTGAGGTGAGTTATTGAAAACAAAATGCCTGTAGCGAAGCATATCCATAACTTCATTATTACTATGGCATAAATTCGTTCTCTTGAACGAATCGTTCTCTTGAAAGCGTTCACTAACTTTTGTCTGTGAAAACAATCTTCCAAGCAAAAGAACGTCTAAAAATTTCCATATTACTCAAAGAATGCAAGAAATCACTATTAGCATTCCGAAAAGGATTTCTCGAATTATTCTCAAAAGAGTTCAGTTTTTCCTCCTAGAAAATAATTGACATTTTGAGTCTTGGTAGGAGATGTCATTCGGGAGAACTTTTGTGCGCTATGTTATTAATGCTTTTCATTGTTAGCAGAAAAATAATTCATTTAGTTTTCGATGGTTTTGTATAGTAAATTTACGAATCATCAACGCGGAACTTGTAGGAGAATAGGTAAGAATACTGCTCGAAACTTCGTGATTTCCGCTCGCAATTCCAAAATCAACATTTCATGAATTATTGGAATTGAATTGCAAGACATTTTGCATTTACGACAAAATTCAAATATGTAAATGTTTTGGCCTTTTTAAACTTTTTTTTTTCTTTTTATCTGCATTCGATGATCATTACTTTACTTAATAATGATATGCTTTCAAAATTAGAGAAATGTGTCACATTTAAGACCTAGTAGTAAACTTTTACGAAATTTGAAATTTAGGTTAAACTCGGAATTTAAATATATGTATATATATATATGTGTGTGTGTGTGTGTGTGTGTGTGTGTGTGTGTGTGTGTGAATAAGATAAAGCATTGAATTTATCATTAAAAACATAAAAATAGGAGGACAATTAAAATCAAAATCAACAAAAAAAACCCCACATTTACAGAACAAAGTAAATATATATATATATATATATATATATATATATATATATACTCCAAATAAATTAATAGATAAAATACAAATTTTGATCCCTTATAGATAAATAGCTATGTTTTAGAAGTAAATTACATTTCTTTAGTTATATATTTAATTCATTTCCCTGTAATTTATATTTGAGCTATCTTGCCCTTTTATTTTAAAAATTTAGTTTTCTTTGGAAAAATTTAACCTTTGCCTTGGAAAATAGGAAACACTATAACGGAATTCAAATTGTATTTTTAGGGTTGAAATCAACTTCAATTCTACCTTTGGAAAGTTTTTGATTTGTAATTACTAAACTTTGTTGATTTACTTAGTTAATAATTTCTATAAATATTTAATTAAAGATGAAAATTATTAAGATTTTACGAAGATTTCTCTTTTCAAAAGGAAAAATCAAACAGTTGTAAATATATTCATAATATATTGGATATTAGTTATTTCAATAAAAGAGATTATATTCATTAAAGAGAGTGTAGTGTTCTATAACATAAAACATTTAATTTTTTTTTAGAGAGATACAGCGTCAAACAATGGATTTTGGTATTATTTACGATAAATATATACATGTGAGAGGGAGTTAAAAATACTTTTATTTGAAGACAGATGGCTTCATTAATGTAAATTGTTGTTAACATAGGGTGCTGCCATCTGCAGTACAGAACTGAACAAATCTGACATTGATTCATAACTCAGTTTTATTTTTTTAGTTATTTGCTGCCAAATCGAATTTTCACTGTCGTTGAAGAACGTATTCATCATTATACACTGGAAACCAAGCAACACTCAAAAATATGCATTACTTCTAGTGATTCTTCTCCAAAGAAAGCGAGGATAATCTCATTGGTTGGAAAAGTTATGACGAAGAAATTTTGAGGAGCGAAATGTATCATGATCACGAATACGAGTGACTGAGTCTTGAAAAGCTGTCTTGTGAATCATGATACTTACTAAAAAAATATTTTTCGTTGCAACTAGCGCCAACTATTGGATTTTCTAAGGATTTATTGAAAGATTCTCGAAATATCTGGTTCTTATTGTAACTACAGCTATATTTATAGTTTCTGTGTCTTAAACAACTGCAATGGCTTTAGGAAAAATTTGTTTAAAGATTTTTACTCCTATTCTTATAGATAAATTCAATTTTGGTATACATATTTTGAATGATTTTAAGAGGAAATTTTTAGTTCAGGAAGAAAATTTTTATTATTTTATTGGAGCTGTTTTATTCGTAATTGATTTCTAAATTTAAATAAAATGCAATGATTTTAGTAACAATTCTCCCACTGCAATATATTATTTTTCTTTCAATGTGTTATACCGAAATAGTTTCACTTTGAAAATTTTCTTTACATATAGTCATTTACATAAATAGGTATTTCGGCCGTATCATATTTGATGATGGTTGTTTTGCGATGTGAAATATTTTGACAATAAATCACCGATTTCCTAACCTTTCCTCGAATTATCTATTCTCCGGAAGCCCCTTAACACTCTAAATTATAAAATGTTCCTCAAATTTAAGTTACTCCATTTTACACGCTGAATTGGATCCAATTGCAATTGCATACTGCTGAATTTGAAAAAGGATAGCACATTAAAAGTGTTCGAAATTCATTATTTAGAAAAATCAAAAATTTTATTGGTTTATTTGAAAGTTAGAAGATAATCAGCATAAAAAAGGATTACAAAATCGAATGAATTCCTTTTCAAACCAATATCGCGTGATTTGTTTGATAAACATGATTGGAAACTGTTTTCCCGCCAATGAATGCAGACAACATTAGGGAATTTTATCCATTCTTTTTTTTTTTTTTTTTTTTGGGAGGGGGGTAATTTTCTTTTTTTATACGATACATTTGTATCCACCATCATTTGTGAAAATTAAAAAAAATGTCGCACAATCAACATCTTGTTCTCAGTTAAAACGATTAAGCTTGGCGCGATTTTAAAAATCTCGCCAAGCAGTTCCCGAAAAAATGATTATACCGTTATTTCTATTTTAATATCGTTTAACTAATTATATGACCAAGCATTCAGAAATCTTATGAAATCAATAAATAAATATTATCTGTTCGCAAACTTACTGTTCGGTTTTATAAAATTCTTCATTAACTCTCTGTTTTTGTTAAACATTTTCCTTGTCATAAAATAAGTAGCCATTTGACGAATTTCAAAATTCAAGCTTAAATTAAAAACTAAAGGGTTTATTTTGGATATCAATATAAATTTTAAAATTTTCTTAAACAAGTATTCTTTATAATTTGTCAGTGTTGGTCATTTGTTACAATTACTCATTTTTAGTTCAAAAATCTGCATTTTATTATTTTTATTTTAAAATGCTTATTTCTCAAATTTGATATTTAAATTTGTAATGCTATACAGGGAGTATCGTAACTCATGCGCAAACAATTAAGAGGTGATAAAAAACAGCTAAACAAAAAGTTTTACTCCATAAAAAGCATGATGGAGAGCAAGCGGTGATCTGCTACAGAACACTATAATGGAGAGAAAAAGCTATTTTTTTTACACATCGTCATTTCTACTGCCCACTTCAGAATGCATAGAGCCGTACAATAATCAGGAAAAGGCCTTAGCCTAAAATAATCTTGAAGCCTCCCTGGTGTTTCATTACTCGTATGATGTATAACATTTTTGAAACTCAGGGTCAAAAATTTAAAGTGTAAAAAAAAAAAAAAAACTAAACAAGTAATTTTCACCCTACAATGCATAGACAGAAAACAAATGGTGCATCGCTAGATAACGTTGAATTGGAAAGCTTAAAAGGCGGTCTTTTTTCTTATTGTCCTTTCTATCATAGATATCAACAGGAGTAGCGAGAGGCCTTCATAGTGTATGATATTGCTAGCTTTGAGAGTTATATTTAAGCACATTTCGTAGTAATTTTCAGTTCAAAACATAAATTAATTTTGACGAAATATGTTTCAAGTCAATTTTGAATACTCATAAATTATTTATGTTTGAAAATAATTTTTGACGTATACTTTGTGCGCGCTTAAGGTAATAAGAATTAAATATTTGAAATATATATATACAAAAAAAGTTCAATATATCTGGTAATTTTTAGTTAAGTTGTTGACATCCAAAAGATTGCTAAAATTTCATAAAAGAAATATATTTTCCAAAAATTTGTATGTTATTATTGTGTTCCTTTTGAACATGATTAGACACTATAAAACTCTTTAGAATATCATGGCTTATAAAAGGCTTTAATCGAGCCCAGTCGGAAGTCTTGTAGATATTTAGAATTATTTGTTGAATAATGTTTTCGGTTATGTTTGTTGTTAATCAAACTAATGAGATAGTTTTTGCTGTAATTGATTAAACGACGGTAAATGAAACTAGGTAGGGACACTAAGTGCTCCCTACAATATTTTTAATTTCTACTGTCGAGTATCACTGATTTAGTGCAATGTCAGGGCATTTAAAGCTAAAATTTTATAGAACTGCTATCAATAGCATTATTTATTAAGGTTCTGTTAATATAACATTTCGCAAATTTGGAGCATATGCAAAACTTTATAGTGCTATTTTTTTCGTCATCAAAGCGTCCTTAAAATATGACTTTAACAGTAAGTAAATATTCTATTCATAATTTAAAGCAACAAAGCAATGAATTAAAACAATGATAATGTGTGTTCAATTAGACCTTTACAACAATATATCGGAGAAGTCAACAACTTGTTATGACTGCTATTATTGCTTAAAGTAATCATTGTTTCCAATCCAACAACGATTCAAATTTAGAATGTAAATTACATTTGTGAAATTAACTTGCTAGAAACTTCGCTCCTTCAACTATCCGATTTGCAATAAAACTTTTTTTGATTTTTGACTCTTTTTTTTTTTTCCACTTTCGGCTCAATTTTCGGCATTCGGATTTGATTTTCGGCATTTGACTTTAATTTTAAAATATTTTTGGAACATTTGGCTTATAATTTCAAGATTCTAAAACTATTCTAAAAATGTATTCTGAAATTCTGGCTAAAACGATTCTGTGTGCCTGGATGTGGTGCCTCATGAGACTCTTAATTTTCAACATCTATGACATAGCCTACATGCTTCCATTCCTAATAATATTGGATCAAATTGCTACAACATCGAGCACCTTAACATCTATTGGAAGCACAGGATCCAAGACAATAGGCTACGCTGCGCAGGAGGACCCAAAAGAAAAAAAAGAAGAAAATATTTGCACAAAAGGAAACGAAGAAACTAGCCTGAACGAATTAATTTCAAAATTGATGTATATGGAGAAACAGAAGGCAATGAAAAAAATGAAAAAACTCATAAAAATTACATAAAAATGAACTTAGGAAGATCTCAAAGTTTACAAGTATTGTGGAGAACAAAATTTAAAAACTGAACCAAGGATAAAAATTTCTAAATTCATATAGAAAACAAGGAAGAAGAAAAAAAATAAATGCTACAAAGGAAAAAAAAAAAAAAAACATATATTTTTCAAAATCTAAGGGGTCCTCCTGTGAAAAGCACAAGTCTTATTATGCACCTTACCCAGGCAAGCAGAACACAAAAGAACATACAAAAAAATAAAAGTATTAAAAAGTAAAAAAAAATATATAATAGTAATAAAAAGTAAAAAAAATAAATACAATTGTAACAAAAAATTAAAAAAAAAAAAAAAAATCAATAGCTATAAAACGTTGAAAAAAAAACAATTTTAATAATTAATATCTTAAAGCAGCAAAAAAAATATTAAATTGTATTAAAACAG
>BMAW01116355.1:0-13082 GCA_019974015.1 Nephila pilipes | reverse complement strand
ATCAAGTAAAAGTAAGGTGTATCCTCAATTGTTTGTGCCACTGTATAACTTTCGTTTTTTTGTAAATCGATCGAAAGAATTTCAGCTGGACATATCTGTTACTTTCTGACAATAGAATGGAAACTTCATCCTCATCTTTATAGCTTGTGCCATTAACAGACAGTAGAATAACTACTTATCTCATATACAAAATTAACACAGATGCCAAACTTGGAAGAAAAAAAAATATTTGTTGGAAAAAGATTGGATATAAAAAATTCCTGTAATTCAGTTTATGTAGACGGCCTTTTATACATCTTCAAATTGAATCTCATACGGGAAAAATAGCAGTATGGATACATAAATTTCTCGCATAACAATCTCAACAGATTCGATGGAGGGGGAGTCTTTATAATTAAAGATAACTGTTCTAGAAGGCTTACTCTAAAGACAGTGAGTTATCCCCCCATATTATTTTCAATTTATATGCACGATCTCTTTGAAACATTGGAAATAGGATTTGTTTTGGTTTTACTAACGTCGCACTGGAAGCAACACGAGGGCTATCATTGAAAATAGGAATAAAATGCTCAATATACGCAGATGACATTTTCATTTATTGCTCTCTTCAATACCTTAATATTATCGGTAGAAAATTTAGAAAGAATAACGCGAGTGTGGATTCCTTGAGCCCTGATAAAGAACAATAGCAGAACTTTCAAATAAAAGAATTCAAATATTTTCTAACATTACTTTGGCTGAATTCTTACTCCTATAACAAATACTTATTAAATATCGGTGAGTGCATTTTTCCGTAAAGAATAAAAAAAAAATGTCTACAAAGAATCAAATGAAAAATAAAACATTGAAAAACATTAATGCTCTTAAAAGTAGAGAATGCAAGCATTATATAGTCCAAGAACAGAGGATGTAATTAACTTATAATTGCATTTACAGCACCTTTTATTACACCTGTCATAAATAAATGGCCCGATAATCAGCTGAAACCTTTCAATATCATTCAAACCGAAGCACTTGGCAATATCGGATATACCGCTATCAATATCAATTACATTAACAAGATACTTTGTGTAAGCTTCCTCTTTTCTCAATTCCATCAAATAGACCATGAACAGTTTCTTCTCCTGAACATTCTAATTTTAAATTTAGTTTAGTTTTTATTAACGTCGCACTAGAAGCAACACGAGGGCTATTGGCGACGGACCTCGTAATTTTGAACCTCGGTCAAGTAACGAGGACGACACCCGAGCTGGCACCCACCTCTCCTAACATCCACACCACGTTAACGGGAGGATTTTGGACCCCGACAGATTTAACGTGCACCAGCCCTGGTTACACGGTGGGTCTTTGGCGGCCAAGGATCGAACCCGCGACTGAACGAAATCCGCCGGCCGCTAGTCCACGACCTTGACCACTAGGCTACCGCGGCCCCAAACTTCCATGCGAGATTTATACCGATGATTGATTGGTTTTATTAACGTCGCACTAGAAGTAGCATGAAGGCTATTTGCGACGGACCTCGTCATTTTGAGCTTCGGTCAAGTTAAGAGGATGATACCAAGCTGGCATATCTTTCCGAACTTGCACACCACGCAAATAGTGGACTATGAACCTCAATAGATTTAACGTCCATTGGCATCAAGACTAGTTTTTTTATTAACGTCGCACCAGAAGCAACACAAGGGCTTTTGGCGACAGACCTCGTAATTTTGAACCTCGGTCAAGTGACGAGGACGACACCCGAGCTGGCACCCACCTCTCCTAACATCCACACCACGCCAACAGGAGGACTTTGGACCCCGACAGATTTAACGTGCATCAACCCTGGCTATACGGCGGGTCTTTAGCGGCCAAGATCGAAGCCGCAACTGAACGAAAACTGCCGCGAGTGTGCGACCGTGACTGCCAATGTACCACGCTCATATTTTATGCTGAAGAATTCGAATTTCAAGACTAAACTTACCAATCCTTGTTATAAGTGGACCATTTGATATTAAATATAGTGAACAATGGCTACCGGAATTTCTTAATAGCTATGGATGCTTCAAGGAACCAAAACATAACATCTATAAGCAGGCGTTTCGAAAAACGCTTAGTTTGTTTACAGCTTTAATATCGTGTTTACAATAGAAGCACTATCCATATGCCAAGTCTTAAATGATCTTGCGAATTCTTAAATTATTGTCCGATGGCTAATCTGTGTTACCTGTACTTAAAATATTAAATCACCAAATTATTCACAAAGATTAGCCAGCAAAATATTTACACAATCGCATTTTCACATCAAACGATACCACTTTGGACTACAGGACACTCGCAAAATCTGTTAAAATGATCAGGCTTGTAGTCTAGCAAAATCGATGACAGAGTTCAATGACTGGAGATTGCTCTGGAAGATTTCATTCTGTAAATATCGCTACTGTGATATTTACAGAATGAAAAGAAACAACGAGAACTGTTTATTAAAGTAAACATTCTGAAGCAATAGGGAACATTCCATCCATACATATAATATCCAACTGGTCAGAAAGCAGAAGTTAATTCTTAGTTCTCGAATCATCTGCAAAATGATCATGACTTCCGGGTTTTATGCAAATTCGGCCTTAAAAGATAATGCAATATGTAATACCATATCAACAATTTAGATATATTATTTTGAATTATGGTAAATACGCGTCTCAGACATTATCTCAAGATAAATCTGCGGGGAAATATTGCATTCAAATAAATTTTGGATAAAGCAGCAGCTAGTAAACAAGTGTTCAGAACATTCTTGCAAAAGATTTAATGCTTTGATATTTAAGGTATTAAAAGCATCTTTTGAAACCTTTCTTGCTCTATATCCCCCCCCCCGCAAAAAAAAAAAAACCCAAACAAAGTTATAAGATTAACTCAAAATTTCTAAAACTAAGACAACTAGTTTGATAAGTAATTTTATCACTATATCCAAAAGCGTTTTAGAAACTAACACAGGGAATGGTCCCGTTCAATTTGAGTCTTCAACATTTGAAATTCTTATTAATTTGAAGAATGATTCTATATCCTCCAATTTTTGAGTAAACTCATTTTTGTAGACGAGGGATATTTTCCCAACTTTTTACAATAAAGAATACAATTTTCATGATTTTATAATTGCAATTTAATTCAGTCGCAAAAAAATAAATCTTGTAAAAATACCCTTTATTTAATCAAAGCACAAAAAATTATTAATGGAAAATTTATAAAAAGCAGATGATTTCTTTTTATAATGTGTATGAATTGAATCACAATATCTAGAGACGGATATATAAATATTTATAGTACATAAGTTACGTTAAAGAAAATAATAAATCACTATTACAAAATCAACTCCTAGTCTGAAATTCAGACAGCGTTTCCCCCTCTTAAGATTCTTATTTGACGGATTCAAGCAAAATCCTCGCAATATTCCGCAGGCTGATTTAATACAGATTCATGAAAATTCCGTGCAGTATTAAAAGAGACAGTCGAATAGATCTTCATTTTGAATTTAAAGGCAGTTTACTAAATAGATTCTTTCATTTAAGAAAATTATTCTAGGTTCTCTTTCATCTGCTTAATTTAATCTTCCACTCTTAAGTCGCTTCACATCTAGATGGACTTTCATATAGGTCCATTATTCTCTGAGACTCGCAGATGTCTGATATATTTTTGGAGAAACCAGGTTGAGACCATTTAACAGGAAGGACACAACTGCAAGGGATAGTTTTGCTCTCACCAGACTTACAAAATTTGGCACCAAGACAAAGAGTTCATTATGCACATCAGCTATTTCGGAGCGTGTGTTAGAAAAGAGCACGCAGAAGAACCTTTTGAACTTGTAAACACTTTCGAAAACATTTTCAGACAGTCTGCGGCATTCCATCAGTCGTGTCACTTTAGCGGCGGTAGTTTGTAGAGTCATGTGGTACGTATACCGCTCAACTTCCATCAAGATTTCCTCGGAGGCTATTGCTCTGAGCGTGTCATTCACGGCCAGCATTCTATAAAAAGGAAGCACGCACAGAAAGAGAAAAGTAAATTTTATTTTCCTCCAAACCATTGTCGGTCCATCCATCCATTGTACATCCTTATGCTTTCTATAACCATTATCTATGAAGGTAACCAAACGTGTTTGAAAGCCTTGGCGACGTCTCGGCATCGTTGAGTTATGGGGCTCTTCCGAACAATTGAGAATTCTGGAAAGAAAGTAAACATTTAATCTGAAACTGAACATAAAATGCATATCGTAATTTTTAAATAGATTCGTCAGATTTAGTTTAGTTTAGTTTTTATTAACGTCGCACTAGAAGCAACACGAGCGACGGACCTCGTAATTTTGAACCACGGTCAAGTGACGAGGACGACACCTGAGCTGGCACCCCCCCTCTCCTAACATCCACATCACGCCAACGGGAGGACCTTGGGCCCCGAACAGATTTAACATGCATCAGCCCCGGCTACACGGCGGGTCTTTGACAGCCAAGGATCGAACCCGCGACTGAACGAAAACCGCCGGCCGCTAGTCCACGACCTTGACCACTAGGCTACCGCTGCCATAGATTCGTCAGAACTAGAGTTATACAATCGCGTAACTTTCAAACATTGATGCGATTTGTCCAGACACTGTAAATGGTAGAGTGTGGATGTTTACATACGTCACACTGAAGAACAACACGAAGGCTATTGTCTATGGACCTCGAAATTTCAAGGCACGTTCAAGACGAGGATAACACCTGAGCAGGTACCCCTCTCAAGACTTCCGTACACGTCAACAAGAGAACTTGGAGTCTCGATAGATTTAACGTGAAGATATGAGGCAGTGAGTGATTGTGGAGTTTAATGACGTAAGAGCTAGATATGGCCATGTTGTGCCAAACAAGATAAAGCTGTAATCCAGACGTTTGAAAAAATTGAACCAAGATACAAATTGTCGACAAGGATAAAGAACAGAAAATTATTGCTAGGGTATCCCGGGGGCACGTTACTCTTGTTTATCAAAGACAGTCAGTCCCCATGAGAAAAAAATCCCAGCTCGGATGTCGTTCTCGTCACTTCGACGAGGACAACACCCGAGCTGAAAAACCCTCTCCTTAACTTTCATACCACGATATTGGGAGGATTTTGGGCTCCGATAAATTTAACATGCATCAACCCCAGCTTCACGGCGGGTCTTTGAGTGCATCAAGGTTCGAGTGAGTGAGTGAATGTAAAGTTTATTGGCGCAAGAGCCAGATATGGCTATGCTGCGCCAAACAAGATTAAACTGTGGTCTAGACGTGAAGTTGAAAAAAAGATAAGTGGTTGACAAGAAGGAGAGTCGAAAATAGAGAAGGATCGCTAGGGTATCCCGGGAGTGCGTCACCCGTGTTTACCAAAGACAGTAAACCCCATGGGAAAGAAAAAGATCACTAAGGTCCCTCGGGGTCATGATGCCCGTACTTACCTGTAGAAGGCAAGTCCCTGAGGTCCCCTGATATAATCCCCAGGGGCAGTGTGCCCGGCTATACCCCCAGACGCTGGGTACCCATTTTAGTCGCCTTTTACGACATGCATGAGCTACAGTGAGACTATTCTGTCATCCCCGGTCACCACACGGGTCGCATCAAGGTTCGAACCTATGACTCGACGAATGCAGCCGGGCACTAGTCCACGTCCATGATCACTAAGCTACAGCGACCTAAGGGTCATGATACCCGCAGCTACCCAAAGAAGGCAAGCCCCTCGAGATCCCTTACCTTGAGGACTAATCCCCTGATAGGAGCAAGGTTCCCAAGTGCATTCTTAGACACTAGATACCCATTTTAGTCGCCTCTTACGACATGCACGAGCTACAGTGGGACTATTCTGTCATTACCGATCACCACACAGGTCAGAAAATAGGCTATAAAAACTATGCAAAATAACTCCTAATGATAAAACATGCTTGTCTAAAGTGCAGCCCAAACGCAAATTATGAAAATATTTAAATGTACACATTCAGTTGAAGAGTCTTTAAAAAGCAATTGTGCTAATTTTAAATTTTATTCGTTAGCCATGGATGAAAGCACCGAGGCTTCTGATACGGAACAATTGGCAATTTTTATAAGAGGAATCTATGAACATAATATGAAATGGTTGCTTTAGTATCGTTAAAAGACACAACGAAGTCTGTATATTTATTCGAGGAAAAGGTTTTCCTTATTTTTGAAAAATTTTTCAGCTATCATAACCGATGGAGCCCCTGCCATGGTTGGTAAAAAAGTGGGGGGGACTCGTTAAAAGGGTTAATAATGAAGTCGTCCCTGCCGGCAATACAATCTAGATCACATATTGTAATATATACTCCAGGGTAATTTATGTGGAAAAATTTTAAAAAGGGAAAGTATAGTAAGCGTTGTTATAAGAACCCATTATCTTTATAAGGGCAAAAGGACTTAATCATAGACAATTTCAAGAGTTTAAGGTAATGGGCACTGAATTTGCAGATGTTATTTATTATACAGAAGTAAGAGTGTTCAGTAAGGAGAAAATGCTCAAAAGATTTTGCGATTCGAGAACTGAAAAAAAAATGTTTATGGAAACAAAAGGGAAACTTGTGAATGAATTTGAGGACGAAGATTGGATTTTAGATTTAGCATTTTTAGTAGACTTAACAGAACATTCGAATGATTTAAATTTGAGACTTCAAGGGGGAAAAAATCAATTTATTAATAATATGTTCCAAACAATTATAGCGTTTGAAAGTCTCTAGAAATAAATTAAACTTCAAATCTTCAAATGGAATGCATTGAACTGCAAAGTGACATTCAACTGAAAGAAAAAAATTTAGGAACATTTCCTGACTGGAGTTTTATAAAGAATACCTACCCCGCGATAAATATCCTGTTTTTCACAATCGTGCTTTGTTAATGTCTTCAGCTTTTGGCAGAACTTATATTTGTGAACAATTATTTTCAAGAATGAAGCTTACAAAAAAACAAAAAAAAAGGACAAAAATCACTGACAAACATCTTGAAAATGCAGTAAGAATTGTTACCTCGTCTATTGAACCTTATATCGATTTGCTTGTTCAGCAAAAACAAATTCATCCATCTCATTAATTCGAATTTTTTCCCATCTTTACAAAATCCAAACTAAATGAAAATAAACTTTTACAAATTTGAAATAAATACGAACATGTACATATCTTATTCAAATTTAAAAAATAAAAAGTTAATTTATTTTAATAAAACTGCATTGATTTTTATTTCAATTTGTTGAAAAAATATTGTTTGTGCGGCCCTGCAATTTTTTTGCAATGTGGCCCAGAATTTATTTTTTTTGGAACGTGGCCCTCAAACGGTCATAGTTCAGACACCCACGAGGCAAAGATTGTCAATACTGAAGGATCTTTATCTCTATTACTCGCTCTCCGATTGGAAGACCAGATCTTCCAAATCTCCGTTTAAAACACCGCCGAGTTGGTTATCGCCCCGCCTTGCCGGGTTGCATGGCTACCTCCTTCCTCATCCAATCACAGAGAAATGCTTCTTTTGAACCAATTGCAAAATTGGCTCGATGCGATAAGCGATGTCGAAACCATAAATTTCGGCAAATATTTTCCCTCCAATAAACAATATTTTGGATAGTGAGCTTACGGCACGAAAGATAAATTTGGCTAAGATGAGCTAAACATTTGTCGAGATCGTTTTATTACTAAAATACCTTTAACTATTCAAACAACATTCACCATAATAGATAAAAAATTTAAATTTGCTATTTATTCTTATTTCAATTTTTATTCCGCTTCTTAACTTGTCATGGTCCCTTCATTTGTTATTTAAATAGTTTTAATTTGGAAAATAAAAACCTCACTTGGACCTCTACGTTTTCTTTTGCCCTTTTACTAAAAGTTTCATTTAAACTGTTCAATTGTTGAATCGAAACCTAAT
The DNA here is from genome assembly GCA_019974015.1 of Nephila pilipes. Classification (NCBI taxonomy): domain Eukaryota; kingdom Metazoa; phylum Arthropoda; class Arachnida; order Araneae; family Nephilidae; genus Nephila; species Nephila pilipes. Next base: position 5,172 of record BMAW01116355.1, on the reverse strand, counting down.
TGGCTGAGGTCCAAGTGAGAGAATCAAAGCTAAAATCCTGAGGGCTATTGGTGACGGACTACATATTTGAACCTTGGTCAAGTGACGAGGACGATACCCGAGCTAGCACCTCCCTCTAACTTCCACACCACGCGAACGGGAGGACTTTGATTCGTTTGGTTTTTGAACGTCGCACTAGAAGCAACACGAGGGAATACTGCATTATTTCTAAAATTTATAGGGTTTATTAGAAGAAAAATATGGTGGTGAAAATGCTGTCTACCCTTGGCACAATTTTTGAAATCGCACGAATCGAATAAACTCCACGGAGTGCTAAATGAAATAAGAAAAAGTTTTGCTAAACTGTTTTTCCGTTACAACCAATAAATGTTTAGATAAACATTTGAATTAAAATGCATTTATTTCCACAATACTCCAGGTCCTCCAAGATTCTAGCTATTTTCAAACACGTTAATCAGGTATCTTCTTTAAAGATTACCTTCTAGCAGCGTCATTCATGAAAAATCACATAAGTACCAGGGGGGAATGTACATCGAAATAAGATGCCTGCGTCATTTTCTGAACCGGCAAAGTTTCCAGCCTTTTTCAAACCAGCGTGAAAATAAAAAAGACCACCACCAAAAACCCTTTACGAAATCTATGCGTGCATTATCACCCCAAACCGACGAAAAGCACTTAACTACTAACTAGGATGTAAACATTTAGGGTAGTCATGTATAACTGCCTTGCCTAATCAAAACACGAGGGTTACCACACCTTGCAATTTACCTTGAACAGATATTTCGGTCGCCAAGAGTGAGGGGAAAATCGCATTTGTACTGGAGTGAGTGAATGTAAAGTTTATTGGCGCAAGAACCAGATATGGCTATGCTGCACCAAACAAGAATTAACTGTGGTCTAGACGTGAAGTTGAAAAAAAGATAAGTGGTTGACAAGAAGGTTCGAAAATAGAGAAGGATCGCTAAGGTAACCCGGGAGTGCGTCACCCGTGTTTACCAAAAACAATAAATCCCATGGGAAAGAAAAAGATCACTAAGGTGCCTCGGGGTCATGATGCCCGTACTTACCTGAAGAAGGCAAGACCCTGAGGTCCCCTGATTAATCCCCAAGGGCAGGGTGCCCGGCTATACCTCCAGAGGCTGGATACCCATTTTAGTCGCCTCTTACGACATGCATGAGCTATAGTGGGACTATTTTGTCATTCCCGGTCACCACACGGATCGCATTCGTACCGGAATAAGCTCAGTACCAGACTCTGTCCGAATTAATTCCGGGGGAAAAAAAAAATCAAAAACTTAAAATTTGAGGCATTTCAATGTCTCGTTTAGCTTTAATATTTATAAAGATTTGCAAGTTCTTAAGGGACATAAAGTCCTTAATTTATACTCTTGCTATAGAAGATACTCAAATTTACGTTTCTTCCCCTTCCTAATTCATAGAAAACGCCATTTTAATAGTATATTAGTTCCCTGCTATAATGAAATTTTACAAGACCTCAGTTTTCTCCAAAATAAAAACTTGAACTGGAAAGCAAGTAGATTTTGAAAGATTTGTTTGTGAATCAGCGAAGCAAAATATAAATATGAAAGTTTCCAAAAGTATATCGCAACTCATTGCCTTTGATTTGAATGGATACGATTTTCATTCATTATTCGAGAAGTTTATTTTAATTCCAATTTTCTTTGATTAATTAAAAATTATTTTTCAAATCTTAAATTTTCCTTTTCACGATTTTTGCTCTTACGACATTTGGAAATTTATACCATGCAAAAGAACATTTATTGAATTTTAGATAATAAAATTGGCTATTTCCCAATTTTCTCCCCACTCACCCAATATATTTTATTAAAATCTTCATATATTCTTTTCCTTGAAAGACACGTTTCAGTTTTGCCATTTTAATTACTTTAATTATACCGGTTTAGAATGAAGATAACCATGTACTCAAAACTTCACTAGTACGCAAGGGCATAGTTGAGGTTTTATTACAAAGAAATAACCTTGATATCTGGATGAAATTTATTACGTATATTAATGGATTCCGTATATACATCATGTTGTCAATTATAGCTATTTATGTCGATTTCTTTTGTTTCAAGAAGCCATTGATTGAAATAATCCGCAATATGGAGAACATTAGCCAAGTTCTACCATGACGGCCTTCGAAAGGTCAAAAAACCCAAAGAGAAAAATATAACTCTTGATTATGGCAATGTAGAGAAGTCTTAATAAATAAAAATTAAAGTTTCCATCTCTTTTATTCTTAGTAACTGAAACTCTACGTTTCTGCGAGAAACTTCAATCTACATTTTTCTAAGACAAAGCAAATCGACATGGATAGCTTTTCAATTTACGACTTTACGTACATAAGGATAAATTAATACGCAAAATAAATTTTATCAAGACTTCTCGGCTATTTCAAAGTAATAATTAAAACTTACGATGCCCTTTCGTATGTCACAGATTATCTTAAAACAAACTTCAAAAGAGTCAAGATTTTATTTTTTAAATATAACTGAATAGTTCGTTAGTTATGTATTAAATTGCTACATACATTTCTAGAGTAATGGATTCTTTCTGTAGTATTAATTTATTTTAATGACACTCGTATAAGCTTAATTTCTAAATGAAACAGAAATTTGAAAAAAATTCCAGGCAAATTAAAAGGAATCATTTATAACAAACTATATTTACTCGAAAGGGATACTAATATATTTGGCTATTAATTAAGTAATTGATCGTGGAGTACAAATCCAATTCACTTACGGAAGGAATAAATAATAGAGATATTTTAATATTCAGATCTAGTGACAAAAATGCAGTTCAAGTGAGAATTTAATATTATCTAAAATATTAAAGTGGCGATTTATCATTCGAAGTAAATGACAAGAAAAAGCACAGAGATTGCCAAAAAGCTCGTAAGTTACAACACTAAATCTTAAAAAATTACCTCTCTGTTCACAAAATTCCAAAATGCCAGATAAAACGATTCGTTTTTCGGATTTTCGTTGATACCAGTTCAATTTCGAAAGTTGTAAGAATTGGGTCCCTCAAAACTTAAATATATAACCTGAAAGTCATTTTATAAACCCTTTAAACGTTCCATTGATTGATTGTTGATTACGTCTCAATACAGCAAGTTTTTAGTTTTTTTTTATTAACGTCACACTAGAAGCAACACGAGGGCTATTGGCGACGGACCTCGTAATTTTGAACCACAGTCAAGTAACGAGGACGACACCCGAGCTGGCACCCCCTCTCCTAACATCCACACCACGCCAACGGGAGGACTTTGGACTCCGTACAGATTTAACGTGCATCAGCCCCGGCTACACGGCGGGTCTCTGTCGCCTAAGGATCGAACCCGCGACTGACGAAAACCGCAGGCTGCTAGTCCACGACCTTGACGACTAGGCTACCGCGGCCCCTCAATAGAGCTAACACAACTTGCCAGTCTACTGATTGGATGTCGACGGTTAGTTAGAGTCATATCGTTTCATAGCTATAATAAGCTTGTTTGTATAGGGCCATGGCAGATTTGTGGTCATGGTAGCGAATTCATGGCCGACGTTGTTTAAGTCGAGTCTTGGGTTCGAGACCAAAAGCCACAAATGATCCTCCACGTAGCGGGGCTTATGCACGTTAAATCTATCGATAATCCTTGCCCTCCCGGTAGTGTTATACTAGTTAGCTCAAGTGTCATCTTTGCTGCTTGATCGAGATTCCAAATAAGGAAATCCATAGCAATAGCCTCTTGTTACTTCTAAGCACAGTGTTGAAAACAATCCATCTTTCATTAAAGAACAGGTAACGAACGTTACATCTATCGGTGCAGCCTATGGCGTGGTTTGGAAGCTAGGAGTGGGAAGGAGGGTGTCGATTCAAGAATCGACTTCGTCCCTAAATCGTAAGTTCAAGCATGAGATTCGTCGTAAAACTCCCTCGTGTTGCTTCTTGATGGGACGTGGATAAACTATTAATTAAACTACAAGATCTTACTGAATTGGATTTGGATTGGGTTTTTTTTACGTCGCACTAAAAGCAACACACTTTTATTTGAAATTGATATTTTGTTTGTTTGGTTGGTTTTAATTAACGTCGTACTATGAGCAACAAAGGATTTTGGCGACGGATCTCGCAATTTTGAATCTGGGTCAAGTGACAAGGACGACACCTTAGCTGACACCCCCCCTCTCTTGACTTCCACACCACGCCAATGGGAGGACTTTGGGCCTCGATTGATTTAACGTGTATCTGTCCCGGCCATACGGTAGATCTTTAATGCCATCAAAGCTCAAACCCACGACTCGACGAAAACCACCGGTCTCGAGTTTACGACCGTGACCACCAGGCTACCTTGGCTACGAGCTGTTACTGAAACCACCACTTGAAACTGTGACTGGACTCGATCATCACCAGTTCTCATCTGACTATGCCCGTTGGAATACAGTGACTCAAGGTAACTTGGTGATGATTTAGTGAGTTTTTTGAATCTTCCCAATATTGTGGTGCCGAGTTAGTCTGGTTATTAGAGTAACATACTCGTAACCGAATGGCACCTTATTTTGCGCTCGCTCATCCGAAGACCATCGTGTCAAAGGGTTGTGAATGCCTAATTGAATGAGCTCAATGTCCTGGCGTTCGCGGGGATTTGAATGGGGAGTGTTGGGTGACTTTTCAAATATCCTGCTCGTTGTCAGAGCAAAGCTCCAAAATTCGAGATTCTGTCACAGTTGACTCTCTTGTTATCTTCTGTTGTGACATTGGCTCTATCCAACTGACCAAAGATCCAAATGCGAAGATAGAGGAAAAGATGCACCCCTTGAAACGTATGGACCTCAAACATCTAAGGTGACGCACATACGGGATATCCTACCGATCCTTTATTTCCAGTTATCCTTCTTGCCAATTGTTTTTCTGTTTTATCAACATCTAGATAGCATAAACCCATTGTTTGGCGTAGCAAAGGCAAATTTGGATGTTACGCTAAAAAATCTCGATTTTCCCTCGCGTTCCATGCTAGACTTTGTGAGGATTTTGAGGCCCATCCTTATTTAGAGTACAGAATCCAGTATTATTCCGCAAGACAATGCTTTGTTTAGACAGTGGAAATAGTGTTTTAATGGCCAAGAAACCAGATGTGACTATGCTACGCCAAACAAGGTAAAACTG